>OMLB01008522.1:34848-51192 GCA_900302555.1 Myripristis jacobus | reverse complement strand
ATTGTTATTATTATATTATTATTATTGTTATTATTATTATTATACAGATTTTTCCTTTATTTTTGTATGACATTATTCTCTAAGGGAATAAAGATTTATAAATATACAGCGCACATTGTTTTCATTTTTAACTGACAGAATATGAGGCTAAAATGAGTAAAATTTTAATGGTGTTCTCCAACTGTCTTTCATCTGATTGTCATAGTTGGTAAAACTGGGCATCTGCAGCATGAGGGATAGTTTTCCCTTATGTTGTAGCGCCGCCTGTTGGCTGAAAATAAGCGGAGCAAGACGTTCCTCTGCTGTAACCATATTGAGCTTAAGAGGGCGCCGTTGTCCTTAACATCACCTGCTTAGTCTGTGCTGCCCGCTGATTTCCTGGTTTAATCAAAAATATTAATTAAACCCAGGTGAACTGAAATTAATTAAAAACATTTCTTCTCAACACACTTCAATATTGGCTCCTGAGCTGGGTCAAATCCAACAGCTTTGCCTCCAATTTCGTCAACCATATAGCCTGCTATTTAATGAAGACAAAATGAAATGAAATGAAATAAATCAGATTATTTAATTGTTTATTAAAAATTGCGTGGAGGTTGTACAGGGTTTTCTGTCCTCAGTGACGTAACTCTTCGACAGACTCACCAACACACTCACCAAACACGACAGATCATAGCCTACAGCTTTCAACACTTAAGCCCAAAGGGCTTTGTTCACCTTAAAGTTTTTGAAATATTAAATGCAAATATAAAACAAGATGTAATTTAAAAAAAAATCGGTAAAGGTACATTCAGTTTTCCCTGCGTCATGCAACACCGGTATATGGCACAGAGTAATGTAGCAGCATAAAAAGTGCACTTAGTGCAATGTTGAGTAATACATCATATCGCACACACACACACACACACACACACACACACACACACACACACACACACACATACATATGCACACACACACACACACACACACACACACACACACACATGAGAAAACATATTTAGCACAACTATCTGCTGTGTCTTTATGGATTCACCAGTGGATCAGACTTGTATGAACCCCAAAGCGCTTCACGCCATTCATTTGTACCCATGGGGGATGATAATGTGGTTCCACAAACTTTCTGCTCGTCTTCAAGTCCCTCTGTGTTCTCACTGCATTTGTTCTGCAGGCAAAACCAGATTCCCCTACACATGTAGCCACTGTAGAAGTTTGTTCTGCATGTTTGCACAAGTGCTCCTGTACTTGTGTTTCGCACCAATATACAGCACACTGACCTGGATCTGTTATGCGGCCTTTTTTAGTGGGACTTGGCAACTGTTGATTGAAGCTGATGTTGCTCTGGAGCGGTTGTTCAAAACTATTTAACTCTGATAATGTGGATTTCGTTTAAATTTCCACTTTCAACACCGGGCACAGTGATGTTTCCTTACACTGACTTAACACCGCTGATGTCGCTGTTGTGCAGTGGCTACAGCTCACATATTTCTAACCAGATCCAAGACAAACACATGTCCATCAGAGGCATTTCTCTGACTGACAGGAGCTCGGCGTGCTAAAAGTGCATGTGACAATATCCGTTTTCCTGACCGAGTGAAGCGGCGCGGCGGGGCACGCTGCAGAGCGCGCGCCGCTGAACCCTGCAAGTTGCGTTGCCGCTGTTGGTTTGGACGCAGCTGCGATGTCCTCCTCAGACCCAAGCAACCCGCTAGGCTGGACGCTGAACGGGTGAAAGTTGTCGTAGTCACAAGTTTGTCTCATTGCGAAGTCAGCAAAAGACTTCGCCGAGACACCAACCTGGTGCTCCACCTCGTTCCGGTAGTTGGCTGTGCGTAATGACGCGTAACTGGTGTCGTTGCTGTTTTCGAAAGACGGTGGAGAGTTTTGACCTTCTACCCAGCCGATGTTGTCGCCTCGGCCGTCCTTGACCTGGCCGACCATCCTCTTCAGCGTCTCACAGCCCTTTACCAGCAGGTTCTTCCTGCATAAAATGTACACCCAGGGGTCTAAAATGGGGTTGAATGAGGCGAAGCGGATAGCCAAGAGGTCACTGCCCAAGTCAGACTTCCCCCCAGCAGGAATATAAGAGGGTCCGTAAAGCTGGTTCACAAAGATTCGTACCTGTCAGATGGAGACAAAAGGAAAGAGGACGTGTCAGTGACGGCTTCTGAAAAAAGCCTTTGAATAACAGTTTCCCTCGAACTATGATACACATACTGAATAGAATAAAATAAATTACAATAGAACAAAACAGAGTAGAATATAAAACAATAGAATAGAATAGAATAGAATATCAAGTGCAAATCATTTAGTCCATTCCCCTTACCACTAGTGGGATTGAGCAGACCAGGAAAACGATGGTCATGAAGATCAGAAGCCAGAACATCTGGATCTCCGCCGCTGAGGTGACAGACGGCAGCCGTGGGAAGCGGCGCCGGGAGCCTCCCTGCACGCACATCTCCGTCCTGACAATCCTGGTTCTCTGGTTCATCCCCACCAGCGACCTGCACACGGCAAAATTACACAAAACTGTCGCTGCGATCAGCACCAGCATCACGCTGCCATACAGGAAGGAGTAGGAAGCGCCGACTGGATCCGTCGCCCTCCAGTCCAGAAAACACCAAGTCCCAGGGAAGTGTTTGACATGTTTCCCGAAGCCAAAGCTGGGCATAATGCAGAGCACCACGTTTGCCAAGTAGATACCCAGGAGCGCAAAGCGTGCCATTGTCCGGTCTATGTGCTGAGAGTAGAAATACGCGTGGTTGATAGCCAGGTAACGCTCAACAGCCATGGCGCACAGGATGGACATCCCCGCCGAGCCGAAGAAGAGCATGGAGAAGGAGAAGAAATGGCACAGCAGGTCTCCGCCGGGCCAGCGGCTGGCCACATAGGTGGCAATCACCACCGGGCTGGTGAAGCAAGTCCCCACCAGATCTGTGATGGCCATCCCGCAGACCAGCGTGTAGAAAGTGGTTTCCTTCTGCTCCTTTTTGGAGATGCACAGCACAACTATGGCTATGAGGTTCCCCAGGACTCCCACGGCGAACATTGTGGAGGAGATGACCAAAGACGTGGACTCTAGCCGCAGAGGAGGAAAAGCGCTGATGTTGTGACTGAGAGAGAGAGGCGGCGGCGGCGGTTCAGAGACGTTAGTGTCCAGTTCGCCAGGCAGCAGCGTTTCGTTGATCATTATTAAAGCCAAATGCGCAGAGGATGCAAAGGTGTGATTCGTTTCTTTAGTGTTTTCGAAAGCTATCACACAAGCAATAAAACGTTAGTCAAAGTAATCATTCGACCAACATGAAAATGCATCTAGAAATGCCGTTCTTCATAAAACATGTGGTGCATTCTCTCGAAGTTTGTTTGTGTGCAGTTTCTACGGCACCGGTGCGCCCACATGAGTGTGTGGTTGTATTTACACTCTTTGGCGCTGCGGGTATTTAAGCGGTGTGCTGATGTCAGGATGGTGACGTGCATCAGGGGCCCAGGTGCCCTTAAAACGTTTAGCATTTTGTGCAGGAGGATAAAAGAATCAATATTCGACCGTTTTCATTGCACGGAATATATTATTTAAACGGCAAGATGCCAGAGGAGTCAGTTCAATTAACTCCGGGGAAGTGTTCCTGCATCTGCGGTCATTTGCCACCAAAACTTCAAAACACTTCTACGTAGTCATCCGTGGAACAACTACTGATGCCTGACTAAATGTTAACATTTTAAAAAAATGTATCGATTACTAAATGTAAGACACAAAATCTTGCAGAAACTTACAGATGAACCATTAACTGATCTGTCCCTTGAGTTTGTGGTTTTTCAAACACAACTCTGCCAAATGTCGCTTGATCCTTAATGACCTGAAAGCTAAAAGACAAAATCTGAAATGACATCGTCCAAGGTATGCATTGCCAGGATGTGCAATAAGTGGTACTCATACCGATGGGCCGTGTCCGCTGAGAGTGCAGAGCAGCAGGGCAGAGGGCTGGTAATGGGACCTATAAAGTACAACAATTAAAAATAAAACGAATTTCGGTTACCCAGAGAGGACAATGAATATCCTATTAGTGTCTAGTAGTGGCGTCACGGACGGGATGGGTGCAGGCCACGTCACTAACGTTTCAGCACCAAGGTCAGCACCCCGCAGCGCTTTAATTAATCAGCACGTGGGGCAGAGCGAGCCAGCCGTCAAATGATGCTGGCTCTGTTTCTCCACATTTACCCAACAAGCTGCAACAGGCAACAGTCCGCTCTGTCACCACGTGCAAAATGAAGTGATCCACAGTGTATTAACTATTTCACGTGGAAAAACATGTTTGAAACCTGAATGCAGTTATCAAGTGTATTCAGCGACTGTAAACTGTATAGCCTATAATCTCACCTAATATAGTGCCTCTATGATAATCGCAATTGCAAAGGTAACTGTTGCTCTATAGGATTCAACATCCCACGACATGTGATCTGTGCCGTGCAACCTTGAGGACATCAAAACACAGACTGCTTGGTCCCATTGGATAAATCTAAGAGCCCACACATTGATTGCATCGAAATTGCTTCCAGTTGACAAACTTTATTCATCACATTGCAAGGCAGCTGCAACGCTGTCCTGTACGTCTGCAGGAGAGGACTCATGGGAATGCATTGACAGTGTTATTGATCGCATATATACAGGGGTGACGTTAACACACTGTACAGAGTGTTACCTTTGGATTGTCTTTCTCATAACTACATGGGCTTGCAATGTGGATATACTCTATAACTGAGACAGTGAAACAAAGAGCCCCAGTATTTATGCACAATTTTTTCTGCAAAATAGGAAACACCACCAGGCGATTTGTGACAACTTTGTTCATTTTTCTATTCTTTTGTTGCTTCCAATGCATTTTTCCTATTGCCAAGTCAAGTAACACCACAAAACACACTTGAAGGTTTGACCTTCAAGGATGCTAGGAATCATTGTGTTCTCTTTAAGTGTTTCTCTTCAAGGGTTTACCTCACATAAAACTTTCATTTATTGAACCACACCTTGCAGACAGTCAAAACAGGCAGGGTGCCTTGTAATTAGGAAAATTCTGATGTTAAGGGACTTCACTTCAGCAGTGTTAGTCAGGATGATATGAGCTGTGAACTTCACTCTGCTTCTTTTTTTTTTTTGTCATTTTGATTTGCTCTGTCACCAATTTGCCTCACCCACATTGTAAGACAACTCCAGCTGTCTTAAAACATCACTTTGTGTCTGCCTTTATGTAAATGTTGTTAGTCACTATAACCAACTCCACAAATTGGTATTTTGAGTTGGTAATGGATTAAGTACATACAGTGCCTGGTATATAGTATGTTTTGTGCAGTTCATCATATGTTGTACATAGTATGGTTTATTTATTCATTCAAATAATCGTTTAGTCTATAAAGTGTCGAAATTAATGACAAATTGTCATGGGAAGTTAGTGAAACCCAAATTGAGGTTTTACTTCCTTTGTCTGAAAAAAAAAAAATTCTAATGATATGAACACAAAAAAGTAAGCAAATAGTATCTTCATGATTCTGTAAAAAGTAAATGTTTATATATATATATATATAGTATTGTACACTATATTCTTTTGTGGAACTATTATAGTATATCATTATCTTTATCAGTATAGTATAACATAACCCTCCACAGCAACTTATACTTCTACCACTAATATCACACACACATGTGCACACAAACACACACACACTCATGTGCACACACACACACAAGTCTCCAGTGAGCTCAACAGCCTGCGCTGGGAAATCTAATCAGGGGAAATGAAAGAATTCATCATATACAATGGGAGAAAGGTCTATCTAATGGCAGACAGTGGTGGAGGTTGAGCTCTCCATCTCTGTCTCTCTAAGTGGATTCCTCTCCTCTCTCCGTGGCCGACTATTGGCTCAATCCCCCCTGGGTGTGTGTGTTTAAGGTTTCTTGCGTATAGTCTTCCCTCCGTGCTATAATAACGCTGAGCCTTCAGACGTCAGCAGCTCCATTGCCCACACATGCAAATACACACACACATACAACCTGAGGGACTCGTAGCCGCCCACATGCCACACAGATGACTTATAGAATGGTTTTAATAAGGATTTCTTTGTCTCTGTGTGTGTGTGTGTGTGTGTGTAGTATCATCCCTCTTTTCATCCTGCACTAATGATCCTGGGGGATTCCCCATTCAAATTACAGCTCTTTAATCTCCCACCTTTCATCTCCAAGCCTTAATGAAATGTCTTTTGGGGTACCTGCAGACTGAGACACTGATACACACATTAATAAGGATGGACATATACATATTGCAGCCAGACTAGTGTGATAGCATCTTCAGGCCCATTAATGGTGTCAATGAGCGGCTCAGTTAACGTTCAGTGCACTTGTGCTTGAGCCTCGTGCCTGTGTGCTGTCTGTGTGCTTATTGACCAGAAGACATCTCAACCGATTTTCTTCCCGACTGCAGTGTATGCACACTCAAGGCGTTGATCATCAGAGCGAGATGGATCTCTAGACCCAGAGTAACAACATGAAAATGAAAGCCTTAGATGTAACTTCGTTTGATTGTGTGTTCCCTGTTGGCGGACACAAAATGCACGTTATCACTGCTGGGATTGTTCACCCATGAAATTAAAAACAAAACAAAACAACAAGCTAGTGTTTGCATCCCCTCCCAAGCATCTCAAGCTTCTTACGGTTCGTTTTAGGCCAAACCTTTTGGAACAAAGTGCTGGCATGCGTGCATTTTTAAAAGTTGTTTTTGTTTTATCTATCTGAGTGCATTTGGTCTTATTTTCATATAGTGTCAACAAGCAGCAGTGGTGTTGTTTTCTGTCTACCCAGCAGTTTAAATCGATCAGCTATCCATACTGGAGAAAGGTCCTGCATGTAAATGTGAGTGTTCCCCACAACCTCTCCAGAATGACTTGGAGAGATGGTTTGCTTAAGTTCTGAAGCATTGTAGTATATTACTGTAAATATAGCATTATGTTTACTTCAAAATGCTATAAACCAGGGATTTTCAAACATTTTTCATGCTCTGGAAGTCAGATCCTATCTATAAAGATGTGGTGTGTAATTATGTCCTATATGCATAAGGTATTTGATATATTGATAAAAAGAATTGATATGAAGAATGTAATTTCTGGAAAAAAAAACCCACCTTATTCTTTTACAATTTGCCACCAAGTGCTCATATTAACAATCTGTCTAAATGACAGAAGTACTGAGTAGTAAGAAGGCTTCAGTTCTGCCTCAGCACAGGGGGAGAGAAGGTGCTTTGCGGAGGGGAGAGAGGGAGGGAGAGAGAGAGAAGGAGAGAGAGACAGCAGACGGATTAAATGAAGTATAGCCTCTCCCTTTCTTACGCTCCCCGTCATTCATCCACACACTCCTTCTGCTCCTGTTGGATCAGAGACAGCAGGCTGCCTCTGTCACCACAGTGGAGGAATGGGAGGGGGCAGCAGCTTCACTTTGTTGACGTCAGCACCTTTGTGGTAATACAGTAGTGATGCTTTGCTGCTTATGCCATCACACACCTCAAAGCGTATGTCGGATGTCACAACCTCAAAGCATCTGTATGAGAGATTCATACTCTCTCTCTCTCTCACTCTCTCTCTCTCTCTGTCTTTTGTCACCTTTTCTTTTCTCAGCATCTTTTGTCATCCACCTTGCTCTTGTACTTAACACTGCACCATTCTTATTCTTATCTCCCTGCTTCCTCATTATTCCCTCCACCTTGCTGTTGCTGTTGCTTTGTATTGCAATTTCTGATTTTCTGCCCTCTCTCTGATGTCCACACAGATTGTAGGTTTGGTGTTACAATCACACTGATATATTTGTTGCATAATTTTTTTCCTCTGCAGGTATGTTGTGGGAGGATTTCTGTCCATTCTGTGTAAAACAGTTAGCCTTGACTTATCGTAGGTTAGAGATGTCAACTCAGACGCTGGAAACAACATACAGACAAATGGCAGTGGAAAGTTCACATCCATCTGTGCCACCCACGTACACACAACCACACACACACACACACACTCACGTGTGTGTGTGTCCTACACATCCCATTCTCCCACATATAATGAACCCTGGAGCTCAGTGTGATGCATGTGCTGTGTACACTGACCACCTCCTCTCTTCAGTGCAATAAATTGTCTTGACAGGGCATTTAGTTTCATATTCAGTGTTCAAATCTTGTTTTTTTTCCTCTGAACAAAAATGTTCCTGTGAGATAAAATAACCTCATCTCAATCTCAATCACAATTTCAATCTCTGTTTCCATTGCAGTTTGACTTGTTTCAGGATTTCTGCGAACAGAATATGTTGACACAAAGCAGAATGAGGCAGATCATCTCTCCAGAATCAAGAAAATGACACTTGCTTCAAAAAAATTCTGGAAACAAGTTGATTAGCACTGGACTCAAGAGGGATTATATCATTATATCATCCCACGAGCAGATTCTTTTGTTTGTTTTAAGAAAAACAAGATTTTAATACTGACTGTGAGACTAATTGAGATTTATTGCAGTGTAGCTGCGCTCAGATGGTATTTGACTTGGTAATGAGTGAAACTGGGAAGTGAATAAATGTGATACAATATCACCAAGTTGCCTTTAAAAAAAATCACCTCTGTGAACCACAGTGAACATATTCTGGCATTAGAGCACAACAGAATACTCTACAGACATATATTTTGCTTTTGCTGTCTAAACTTGTATGGTAATTAGTATCAAAAAGAAGGGAAAATGGTTGAAAATTGTTATAAAATTACAAAAATATAATTAATTATAATTGCTTATAAAAAAGTTCAGCTGGGGTTTGTCTCCTCTGAGTGGTTGTATGCAGCTCTTAAATTTGGCCCATGAGAAATTTCATCAGTATACTCTTCCTTTCATTTGGAAAAGCTCTCGCTCTCTCTAAAGCAGTGAACAGAGAAGATAAGTGTTTGGGTCCAGTCAGAGGCACAGAGCAGCCATCAGTGCTAATGGTCCTCCACACTGTGTGTTTTCACACACATGTGCCAGGTGGCTGCTGCTTATTGAACATTTCTATCATGTGAGCTTGTATTGGTAACTCCAAACACAGAGATGACAGCGCCCATAGACATACTCCCACTCACCACGACCACACCTCTGCCAAGTTACTAAATAAAACAGCCTGCGTGTGATAATTCAGCTCACTTGTGGACCCAATCAGTTTCTTAACTTCTTGGCTTGATGTGCCATAGATGTGAGGCTGGGAAAAACTCAATTACCTCCCAGCGTTGGAAGCAATTGCTCTGTGTCTGTCGGCGTGTGTGCCCTTGCATGTGTGTGTGTGTGCATGTGTTTGTGAACACACATCATGGCTGTCCTTTGTGTCACTGTGTGTGTATTTGTGGCATTTTTTTTTAATTTCTGAGGTAATCAGCATACATTTAAAACAGATTTATCGCTGCCTTTAGTGCAGAGGTGAGTCATCAGGTGCCATGAGCAGCCAAGCAGCAGGTTTTCATTCCAACCAAACTCTACATCCAATAAAAATCACACTTTCTGATTTGGGAAAAAATGCTAATCTGAAGAGAGAGATTAATGCCCTCCCCAGAGGGGAGGGCACAGCAACTTTTCACAGTGACACCTCAGTTGTTGAGCTGAATTCAAACCATTATCCAAACCCTTCAAACACTAATTTTCTTCTTTAAGTAGCTTCAAATTTGGAAAAACATACTGTACAGTAATGGCACATACATATTCTGTATCTGCAGAGCTTTCCTAAAGCTACACGGCATTTATATTTTGAAATATGAAAACCCAAACCCATGCTATTGTTACTGTATGCATCGTTACATCAAATAAAAAATATCTTAATGTCTGGTTTGTTTTATGCATGTTCCTCTGTGATTCAGCTAGATATGTTCGGCATGTTCGGATGTTCGGTTCAGATATCTCAAGTGGATTTTAAAATGATGTAATGTGGATTTGAACAAAACAGCATACATTTGTAATGAGAAACCACTGAGACCGGCAGGGTTGAAGATATTAAAAATTCCACAATTCTTTCCGTCCACAGAGGAATGTGTCTGATGGACCACCTGTGTAACATTTTTAAATTACAATTTTATGCCACATAATGGTCCAGAGTTTTGGGCAAAATGGACTCATCCAGACTGAGACAAAATGTTCCTCTGTACATTCAGTTCCTACAGGTGGCATTTCGTGTTAGCTTAGCGTAAAGACCTAAAGTCTATGGGAGTCATTAGCCTAGCTCCTTCAAAGTGAAAAATAAACGAAGCTGTCTTACATACACTGTTTATCATGTATATTTCCCATAAAGCATGCTTATATGCTGCTATTGCAAATCCTTGAGGTAACCATGGAGATAGTTAACAATTAATATTATAATGATTTTTTTTTTTTTTTTTTTTTTTTACTTGAATGTTGAAAACAAACAAACACACAAACAAAAAGCCTCTTCTGACAGTCCACTGTGTTGGATAAAAGCATTGACATCTGACTGCATTGTTACTGTAACCATGGGTTCTTTGGTGATACTAAAGATATTTGGTGGGGATCTTTTTCTATGGGATCACCTTCATACCTGTGACATGACAGCGATTGGTCTTATTACACTGGTCATCACACCCTGCCAATCCTCCAGTGGAATCCCCCCAGCGATATTAACGGCTTCCTCTGATGTCTTGCTGTCTGCAGAGTAGACACACTCGCTGTTCATCGCATTATGGCGTCTGTATGTATCAGTTTCATATAATCTGAACGGCACTCTGTCTGATATTGTGCTCAGGAGAGGAGCACAGAACAAAACAACCGCATTATCCCCCTCATTCTGACACGCTGAATATCACTAGATGGCTTAATAAAACTGGCTTTAGGACTGTGACACAAGAGGGATGAGTATTACATTTCATGCCACCATAATATAGCAAACATGAGCCATCAAATCATCTTTCATTGCGTGGGATGCTGGTTATATTAGGTTTTAATATGGGATGCCCATACAGTTGATGACATGGCTGTACAACCAACAGAGACCATAGTGTACCATAGTGGAGAGGAGAATTGTGTAAATAGGTAATTAGTTGACAATGCTGTAATTAGGAAAGATATATGCTCATTGTTGTTCTTCACTTTACTGATTTGTACCGATCATTAATATCAATAGATCAATGACGCATGAAAATAAAGGTCGTCATTTGCTCCATGTGGAGAGTGACTTCAGGGGGAAATCTGATTGTGTCGTCTTCGCTAGAACATTTTTTTTTTATCATTGTCATTATTAGCATTATTATGTATTGAGCCATCATGCCCACCAAAAATAAGTATTATTTTCATTCATTTTATTCCACAGTGAATGAATTCCCTGCATGTGAAGAATGTGAAGTTTCACCCACGCTGGTGTTTTTTTTAAGTGATCTAGTGAATTCTCATTAGTTATAATATACAGTTACAGTTAGGTCTAATCCAGCTTAGGTCACATAACAGATTCTAGTGCAATGTACACCCAACATACATGTACAAATACTTTATGATGTGCTGAGTTGAACTGAATTATTTCAAATAGCAAAGAGAAAGAGTTCCTCAGTAAAATGAGGAATAGTTTAAATTCACAAAAAACTGTTATGACAAAAAACTTAGCGATCATTTGTGCATCATGTTATAATCTCTTGGTCTGTGTCAATACTTCATACGTACTTTTTCATGTGCGGGTCCTTGGGGTGAGATCACCTTGAGGCTGCTCCCTCATTAAAGTCAGCTTGTGGGTGCAGAACTTGAAAAAGATTGAACCAATATTGCAGGTGCCAGGAATTACATCACACTCTCCTTCCACGCGGAGTTTACACACAGATTGCCTCGCAAATAGTTTCATAGCCACTTCTTGAAGAAGGTTATAGCAGCCTCCAAGTTGGAAAGATATTATATGAACTTAATGACAACCAGAAGCAATTAAAAGCTTGTTTCTGTCACAGACAAAATAATTAATTGAAGTAATATCTGTCGTCGGTTCAGCCACCAAAACTACTTGACTCCACTAATTGAGTGATATTGTAATTGTGAGAGATATTTGATCTTGTTGGAGATAAGCCCCAGAGAGATGATGGCACTCAAGCAGAGCTCATAACTGAGGCGATTGCCTTTTTTTTTTTTTTTTTTTTTATTAGGGGAATACCAAACATTGCACAAACAAATGAAGTGGAGAGCCATTGCTGAATCACAGCTGAGTCATTACGTCTGAGTCAACATGCTGCCGTCTCTGCCCCGGGGGTTTTAGCTGAGCCCCGAGTCTTGGGAGCACGGACGTGGTCAGAGATGAGTGGTGGCTGCCTGTCATGAAACAATCAACCTGAAGATTTATGACGGAGATTATCCTTCTTACCCTTCTTGTCTTGTCCTCCGTGTGTGTGTGTGAAGTGTGATGTGAGTCCCCTGAGTGCTTGTGACGTCTGTCCTCCTGCCAGGTCCACATGGTGTCGCGTGGCTCAGGTCCCAGGATGCTCCAGTGGCATCTGACACCACTTGGCGTCCTCCTCATCACATTCTCTATATATCTTATGAAGCCATCATAATTTCATTGTCCTTGTTTCAGTGTTGTTTAATGTGATTTGTGTTTTACTCTGTGCTCACAACATCCACTGCACATCTGTCCGTGCTGGGGAGGGATCCCTGCTCTGTTGCTCTCCTGAGGTTTCTTCCTATTTTTTTCCTCCCTGTTTGAGGGTTTTTTCTTAAAGGGAGATGTTCCCCATCCGTTGTGAGGATTTTGTGTTGCTGTAAAACCCTCTGAGGCAAATTTGTAATTTGTGATATTGGGCTAGACAAATAAAATTGACTTGACTATCTGAGGCTACTGGCAAAACAATAATAGTGTTCATTTTTCCTGACAGTTTTCCCAAGTCAGATAGCTCGGCCTTTTAAATTCATTCAATGGTAGCTGTGAGTGCAACCCAGTTGATGTGTAGCAGCTGAGTGTATTTTTTCTTATTTAAAATGCCTAACTCAGTGTTTTTCTGCCGCGACTATTTGTTCATTAAATTGACAATCAGCAGTCACATCAGTGACTTGGCTTGTTACTGCCTGGTGACAGAATATGTGATGTCTTTTCCGTCCATCGTCAATTCATTTGGAGAAAAGAGGGAAAAATACAGTTGTATCAATAAATTAACCTGGTGTAGAGTTACAAAATTACCTGAGATTCTTTGCAAGTATGAAGTCAGAGAACTGAGCTGGTTTGGAGATTTGTCCCCCAAAACTTTTCTCATGCATGAACTTTCTTCCACATCACTAATAAGTAAAATGGAGACTGTAGACTTGTGTTTTATTTAGCAGTCTAAAATGAGTCATACAGATGATAAATGGATGATAAGGAAAAAAAACAATTTCTTATTTTAAGTGGTTTGCCTGCTGTCAACAATTCATTTCAAGGAGACAAACAAAGCAGTAACACAATAAATATGTGTATTTTGTCACCTTTAAATACATTATTATCCTTGTTATTGTTGTTTTTATCCAGGTCTGTTTCATATACTTCCACTTTGTATCTGCTCTCATTTTTCGACGTGCTCATTGTAAACCTAAATTGCAATATGAACAGCAATAAAAGCAGACTTTTCATAATAGATTTTTGGGTTGCTATGGTGATGAGACAAAGGTTTGCTCATAGCCTCTGATAAACACATAAATGATGAAACTGCTTTTAGAGGAGAAGCACGCTACCAAATTAAAATTATATAAGAAGAAAATGATTTTAAACACACACACACACACACACACACACACACACAGAAGGAACAGGCATCAAGGGAAAAAATGATTTACAGCAAAAGTGCAGAATAGTTTTAACATCTTACTGATGAGGAATAATCACCACCATGGAACAACAGTCAGGGTGTTAAGTAAACTGACTGTCCAAAAAGCAATCCGATTCCTCCAAGTTTATTTAATGTTATTAGTGATATGCAGTGCAGGAGGATGTGTATGTGGTTTCGACAGGGGGTGAAAACAATAAACAGTTGATTAGAAATGTTTAAAATGGTAAATATTTACATTATAAAGGCCTGCGGTGTACACAATGTGCATTTGAAAGGAAAATTCTGCAAGTGAAGTGATATGGAGTGATATGAGGAGAGTCCATTGCTGAGTGAGCGCAGATGTGTGGCGTACACCCGTGTGCGAGGTCCTGAAGCATGATGGGAAATTGAGTTCTGAGGCATGGAAGGTAACTGTAAACTGTAAACTTTTCAAGCATGCAAACATAAACTAAGAATATAAACAAACCAAAAATTACACTTCAAAACCACAGTCACTATAACCTTTATATATTTACAACACATATCTGCCACACAAGCAACAGCTATCTGCCACACTCATCACTGACTCACTCTTTGCTGTTCTTTGATGTCTACTCCAAGCTTTTTCTACAGGCTCTGTCCTGACTTTTTGAAGCCTCCTGCCTCTCTGTTGGCAGGTTGGCATTAATGATCGCCCCCCCTACCCTCCTGTGTCCCATCAGCCACTGTCAGTCAGGGTGAAGTGACACCTCAAAGGTCTGGCAGACCTAGGCAGGGTGCTGCAGGTGTCTGTGTGGGAAGGCAAGACTTGAAAATATGACTGTCTGGAGGAATTTTCTACTGGCAATCACTTCTCCAGGCCAGAGGTGTAATTCAGTGATGTGACAGGGATGCAGACATCCACTCAGCAACTGTGAGACCAGAATAACACGGAGCAGCACTGAGGGGAGGTTGGCTAACACTGGCATATCTGCTAATATCTGCACCTGTTTGAGGATTTCATGCAACATGAGATCATCAGCTGCACAGTCCTCACATGTTTCTTCCTCATAGCAGGTGAGGGCGCAGGAGGTGGAGGTCTTTTCTTGCAGCAGGTTCATCCATCCAGGTTCAGTTTTTGCTTAGTGAAGCACACTCCTTCAGGTCCATACCTACAGGAGCCAAAGCCGATGATTACCTGGGACCTGGGGTGTGCTTTGCAGCTGAAATGCTGCACTGACCCGTTTACACTGAGCTCAAGTCCTGGGGACAACTGCATAAACAAAGTGTACATACAAAAACATTAATATAGCTGTTTTCTACACAAAAGCTGGTATCAATAAAAAAAAAAATTAAAAAAGAAAGCGGAGTGAAAATGTATGTACCTCTACACGCATGCTTTGCAGAGTTTTTGGGTAGCAGGCATGGTGATAAAACTGGGAAGACTGAATTTATATGCTGTTGATATTGTATGTCTGTGATTTCAGTATACCAGCAGTTCTATTAAAACAGCCAATTTCATTGTGCATGCACTGTATGCTTTTGAATATGCCAGTTAATTAAAGGTTATTGTCAGTGAAAAAGTAAATTCACTTTGTCATACATTATACAGTCTACTGGCTGAGGAATCATTCAGAGGCAACATCCTTTTTTTTTCACCTCTTCCAGGGTCCAAAGCTCAGAACTGACCGAATCAATAACTTCAGTTGCTTGTAACAATTTTTAATATTTTATCTTGTTGGTGATGACAGTGCCAAGGCCTCAAAAACAAAAAAGCTCAACCTCACCAACCATCGTTTCAGTCTCACTTCTGATGAAATTGCACTTCAGTGAGGTCAGTTTTTATTGTCATTTCTAAAGACTGAATGAACAACAGCAATGTGTATGCAAAGTAGCTTATTTTTGTACATACACAGATTTTTAGTCATTGATCTACAAAGAGTTTCATGCATCTTTTCCCAGGATCTTTGAGGGATTATTGGTGTGTGTAAAATACAGTACAGGCCAAAAGTTTGGACACACCTTCTCATTCAATGCGTTTTCTTTATTTTCATGACTATTTACATTGTAGATTCTCGCTGAAGGCATCAAAACTAGGAATGAACACATGTGGAGTTATGTACTTAACAAAAAAAGGTGAAATAACTGAAAACATGTTTTATATTCTTGTTTCTTCAAAATAGCCACCCTTTGCTCTGATTACTGCTTTGCACCAAATCACACAGGAAGGGGACCCGCTCCTCTTTTATAGCTCTACTTTGTGGTAAAGATTAATAAAATAAGGAGATTAATAAATGACTGACTCACTAGCGCCCAGGCAGTGTTGCAAATTGTCATCAGCTATACACACTATGATACTTGCATTGGACAACTGCTCTCAGTTTATCTATACAGTGGATATAAAAAGTCTACACACCCCTGTTAAAATGCCAGGTTTTTGTCATGTAAAAAAAATGAGACCAAGATAAATCATTGCAGAAATTTTTCCACCTTTAATGTGACCTATAACCTGTACAACTCAATCGAAAAACCAACAAAAATCTTTTACAGGCAGGAAATAAAAATAAAAAACTAAAATAATGTG
>OMLB01008522.1:16694-34246 GCA_900302555.1 Myripristis jacobus | reverse complement strand
ATTAATAAAATAAGGAGATTAATAAATGACTGACTCACTAGCGCCCAGGCAGTGTTGCAAATTGTCATCAGCTATACACACTATGATACTTGCATTGGACAACTGCTCTCAGTTTATCTATACGTACACTGTATCTGTCCCTGTCAACTAAACCATATATCATAATGTTGGCCATTGCAGGTGGTGATATATTGAAACCAACAGAGCCAGGGATCTTTTCACTTTGTTGATCAGCTCAGACCTGGTGGGAGAAGGCAAACTACAGTCTGCTGCAGGTGAATCATTACTGCTAAGAGTATACCTCTGTATACTTGGGACACTTTGCATATTTCATGTGCTTGTTGACATCAAAGGGAATTGGCTGAACAAGGTGATCAAGAGGTTACATTGTTTTTGTATTCTATACTCATTCGAGGAATTCAAGGGGGAAAAAAATGGAAACCGTTCTGCCTCTTTGGTCCATCAGCAGCACTGGACCAAAGCTGTCCCTGCGACCAGTAATCCTCTCCAGGTCGTCTGCAGTGAGAGCAGGTCGTGCCTGTCTGGCTGTGTGGCATGAGGAGTTCAGCTGCTCTCATAAGTCTGGCTGTCTTCTTGACAAAGGAAAGTGAGTTGGACTTCATATCCGTCTGTAACTTTGTTCCCGCCGACGCCACGGTGTTTACCTGAGATACTGTTCATTCTCTGAGGCTGGTGCAGAGTGACTATCTGTTCCTCCAGTACGTCACAGTGTCAACATGACTGCATGTTCCAGCGATTCTTCACAGCAGACTTGGTGTCTGGTTGGCTTTAGTGCATTCTCTGTTGGCATAACAAATCTATAGCAAAAATGTATCACAAGGAATATACTGTAATTATTGCCTTGAGTTTTTTCATGTTTATTATGATGTGTTGTGTTGGGCCCTCATGATTAATATCGCTACATTTTTCTCGGTCCTGTTTACACATCTTACGCTATGCATCTTGCGACGTCACCTCACTTTGTTGAGAGCTCATGCAGGAGAGAGGATAAAATGGCAGAGCAGGCAACAACTTTTGAGGGGTAAAGATACGGACATTGCTTTGAATTTGTTGTGCAAAAGGAGAAGAATGTGACCGTGCAAACTGTGGCCAGGCCAGAGACAGCTGCTGTGAACACAACATCAAATGGGCTGGTTTTCACCGGCTTTGCTGTCGGCTCTGTGGTGTTCATTTATTAGAAAGCATAGAGGAAATATCTTGCAGGCATTCTTCATATTAGGATGGGAATGTATACGATTTAAAGTTATATTGTTAACTGCTGATTACGTGACAGGTGATGTTGCAGAGTAACACATGATGTAACGAGTGTGTAACAAATTACTTTCTACAGGCAATAACTAAGTAAAGTAATGCATTACTTTTGTTAAATGTAACAATTAATGTGTGACACATTACTTTTTTTGAATAACCACCCCAACACTGACCTTAGGCACATAATGATAATTAACCCTGACCTCTTCCTAACCACAACCATTACGACAAACCTCTCCCTAACCTTAATCAAGTATTTTTAATGGCTAGTGAGGTAACATTCGTTAGCCAATCAGAGTTCCATTGCAAGCTGGCTCACTAGTGAACAGGTAGCTTGCTCAGGAAACGGTCCTCTGGGTTGAATTAGAGGGTTAGAACAAATGACCTGCAGCCTATGGTCGTATGGACTGGAGGACGTGTTTCAGATAATAATCATTTACTTGCAAAACAAGCTCAAATCTCTGTGCCTGTGTTGTTGCTGGGTGCTGAGGATTCAACACTGGATACTTGTTCCCCAAAGACAGAAATATTGGTCTGCAGTGGACGGCACAATTAAAGAGAAGGTCAAGGCTCTCTCTCCTCAACATCTGACCAAAAATCTTTCAAAGATTCTCCTTGTGTCAGAAAACAATAGCAAAACATTTCCTGGCTGAGTTAAAATAATTGCAGTGCATGTTTTAAGTAAAAGAAAGATCTATTTCAGTCCTCGTTTATCTCTGTTCTGTATTTTCAGATATGTTGGGGTGAGTCATGGGCAATATTATTCCAACTCTGAAATAATGAGCCACCGTTTTCCTCCGAGCAAATCACGTCTTCTTCAGGTCACCATGACAGAGCTATTAGGAACAGAAAAAGCATCTGCCCTCATGCAAATCAATTGCAAAATCTTGCATGCATAAGCAAATTAATATACAGACTTTCCTTAAGGGGAAACAAAATAAATATGTTTATCTTCCTTCCACATGTTTAACTGCCACAAGCTCAACAACAGACGATAAAACATAAAGCAGACATTTTAGTCGTTGCAGCTTTTCTATCCCTTCTATTCAAACCATCATATCAACAACGGCTTACCATAAGCCTTTCTTGTGAGCAAATAAGCAGAAATGATGACCCTCTATTCAAACCATATCAACAACAGCCAAATAAGCAATGAAATAAGCAAATAAGCAGAAATGATGTTCATCTAAATTTTGTGTGTGCAGCTCCCGGTCTATTATGCAGACCAAAGCCAAGAAGTTAACCTTTGATCCCTCTTTGATATCATCTATTTGGGGAAAAGTGTGTGTGTGTGTGTGTGTGTGTGTGTGTGTGTATGCGCACACTGGCGTACTCAGCAATGGTGGTTTACAGGATTTCAACAATTTATGTGATTTTTCATATATATATATATGTATATATATATGTATGTGTATGTATGTGTGTGTGTGTGTATATATATATATATATATATATATATATATAAATCTGAAATCATGTTTCGTTTTTGTGTGTCAAACATGTACTCACTTAAATTTTGCAAAAATCATGTGCGAATCTAGTGATGATATTTTCATCCATAAGCCATGTATAATACAAGCTGTTGTGGAGGACTACAGTCTCAGATATTCAGTGCTCTAAGGAGCAAGAATCATTTGAGAGAAGGTTTGAATCTTTAGCAGTTACAGAGCTGCGGTTGTCAAAGCTGCACAGAGGCACTTGGATAGGAAAATGGTTCAATAAAACATTTGTGGTGATCATTTGACTTTTGCTTCTTTTAAGGCCATTGACAAATGTAACATTTTCATTTAAAACATTTTTGCTCTTAAATCTCTGAGGAAATCACCAGAAGGTGACAATTTCAGTTTTTTTGCCATTCAATTACGCAGCAGAGATTGTGAATTAAAGAGGTTTTGGCAGATGGAAGTAATTTCCAGGAATATATTTTGTTATGGTAGAATGAGAGGCAACATTGGCATTTTGTGATAGAGGCTTTCGCAGAATGGCACAAATAGAGCTGAACTGGTATAAAACCTTTTAAAGCTCAAAAAACTTGACAGCAGGCAAACTCCCTCACATTTTCAAGCATAACAAAGCAGCCATAGCTTGCCATGATGCATGATAATCAACGCAAAAGACAATGTTTAAGTCTGTGATTATTATCAAAGACAGGGGTTATCAAACTTTTTCAAGCTCTGGCTCCCTATATTGAATTTCATTGAGCTGCGGACCTTATTTAAAGTGATTTTGCCCTTGGCACCTTGATTAGAAAAGATACTAAATTGTTCAAATGCCATACTTGAACACTAACAAATAGATTCAAACTGGTGAGAGTAAAACATAATGTTAAAATGATCACTCTTATTTTATGTATGTTGCATATATTTCTAGTGAATGTAAGCTAATTATTTGCTGGAGACTCCCAGGAAGCTGCCCAAGGACCACTGGGGGGATCTAGGCCCCATTTTGAAAACCATTGATATATTATACATGACTCTCACAGGAGAGCTGTTGTAATAGGGGGAGGTGAGGTGCGAAGTGAAAGTTTTCAGTCTTGGACAGAAAGCAAAACACTGCATTTGTATTCTTCTGACTGGTGACATATGAGCTTATATAGAACCTACCTATTTGCGCGGATTTATTTTAAAAGATGTGACAAAGTGCTGGCAGAGGCCTCTTGATGTGATGCTCCTCTCAGTGTCTCACCTTCATACAGAAGTCACAGGATGTCTCAGTAATCATCACTGTTCCTCTATTAGAGGTGCTAAGTCTGTGGGTTCACTGTTTGCCCAATGTTAAAATGACAAGCCATCCTCCCCAGCTGAGGACAAATCATTAGGGGTTTATGTTCATGGTGAAATTAAGTGCTTTTTTTCACGATTACTTTTTCATTATTATTTTTTCATCATTTCCTCATGTGACAAAATGTCGATGGGAGAAGGGTGGACACACAGGCCATGAGCAGCTCCTTAATCCACAAATCCACTGTCTGCAGGCACATGGTCCCATGCCACAGAATACTACTGAGCCTGCAAAATGGGCAGCAAATACATGTTCACAAATCCATTTTACAGATCTTCCATTTGTACCATGAATGTTGCATGTAACATGCACTTTAAATGCTGTCACAACAGTGAACGAGAGAATAGAAAGTGGGCTTGAAGTCATACTCGTTGATGCTACTGTCGCTGACATTGGGGCTCTAATAATAGATCTTTACCCTTTTCTGAGTGCTCCCAATTAATTTTCCATTAATTGGAAGCACAGAGTAGAGTTAGACTTCTGTCAGAAGTGCACACTATGTGGACTTTGACTTTGACGCCCTCTCTCATTAGTTTGACATTCATTTACCCATCTTGTCCAGTAGGTAGTGCTAGCAATCCACAACATCCACTATTTTAATTTGCCAAGGCAAACTGATCTTGACTCATAGTCAGCAACATTAATAAATCCCATTGTTACTGTCTAAATTTGGTGCCTCATCTGATGATAATTTACTACTTAGTTTGCCGTATATCTCAATAATTAGTTTGCTTAGTTTGCTTTAGCTGCTGCTGGTACATTTTTTCTCCAATAAATTTACTCTGGATCTCATCTGCATCATACACCAAATGAGGTATTTCATTATGTTGATAAGGTATTTTTTATTTGTAAAAATTTCAAGGCGTAATCAAATTTCATAATGAATATTTTAACAAATCTTGATATGGTCCACAAATCACTCACCAAGTAAAATATTGCCTGTAGAGCAGTGAAAAATGCAGATGCCCAGACAACATAAGGCCTTGTGTTCAAGTACACAGGACGTTGCCTTTATCAGCGTGGTTAATGCAAAAAGCTTTGAAGTGATGGTCTGCCTTAGATGCAGGGTTTGTGCTCTGCCTTTCACTCAGTAGCACAGACTCCAAGCCCTCGTTGTAAATAATTATTTTTTCTCAGGTTAAATTAAAGTTAAATAAAAGATTAATGTCGGTTAATTGTCGGTTCAAGACTTCAACCCTCAGTCCCGCTGAGAGCCATAATGTCACGCTGTTCTAAATGTGAACCCGCTCAGTCAGCAGAGATCTCTCGCTTTTTGGCAGGCCATCATTTGAAATAAGATTTTGTTTTAACTCATGTGCCTGGTTAAATAAGCGTTGAAACAGTAACCAGTGTAACAAAGGTTGACAAAATAACTGACAATAGCAAAGCATGCACACAGGATCAAAACAAGGAACAAGCAGACAGTCTTTGCTGGTGTGGCTGCTGCTGCAGTCTCTGTAGTGGTGTGAGGTGCATTTTGTCTGATATGGTTGTGGTCTGCCTCATGCTCAAACCTCAATTTCCATCCCACTCATGACTGTCATAATAGTTGTGGGTGACTATTGCTATCCCGTTGTGTCTTATTATCACCAAATACGTGCCATTTCATATGGAATATCCTACTGTATAGGATTCCACAGAGAGGCAGCAGTGCTCTTATTCATCAATCAAATTTTTCACATTTACTAGCTGAAACAGGAAAATGTGTACATGTTTGTCTTATTTGCCTGCAATATGGACACTCCTCAGTTTGATTGGAATTGTGATTGGTGGAGATAATCATGCATTACTTTCAAACTGAAGCCTTTTCAAAACAGTTTATTATTTTTGAATGGGGTGATAAGACCGGCGGTGGCCTGTGGTGTTTTGTTGATAACAAAACAGGATGCTATGAGATTCAGCTAATCTCTTGAGGTTGACAAGGACAAAGTATCAGTCCCTGGAGCTAGGGATTGTGGGTCCAAGCCTCACCTGGTTCCCCTAGGTGCCTGGATGTTCTATATTACTGTCAAGCAAGAAGGATGCAACAGAACAGAGTGTACCTATCTCTAAGCCAAAGAAAAAAAGAGCTGGAAATACCATGTTGATTGCATTTGTCTGTGCTCTACAAATTTTAAATCGCATTTCATACACGGGCTCGATGTGCTGGCAGAATGAGAGCTGATATGACATAGTGTCCTGGAGCGAGAATCAGAACCAGAGCCTCAATCTGGTTCAGTGTCACACTTCAGTCCCAGCTGACCTTACATTCTCACCCCTCTGCTCAATTATGTGTGTATGAGCGTGTGTCTCAGGGACATATATGAAGAAACAAATTGCTAATCACACAACGTGGTGATGAATGCTCTACTAAAAAGTTCATTAGCATTAACGTTTAATTATAACGGATGGATGTCCCAAAACTATGTCAGGAAATCATAACCCAACAGCCTACATTCCCAAAGACCTCAAAACCCTCGGCTGAGGAAAGATGTGTGACTCCTTTATTTTGGTTAATACCTCGTGTGCACCTTTGTGAGCTGTAGCTAGACTTCAACTTTATTCTAATCTACAGTAGCTCCGATATTAAGTTCTCTGATATATCACAGCTGTGATGCTCATTACATTTGAATTCTGCATCTCAGCCAGCCTCGCCCTAGTGCAACAAATAAAAGGCAATAAGTGAAACTTTTAATAAGCTGCCTTCACTTTCCCCCATAGGTGTTTTTCTATGACAGAATATGTCATTGTCCCCCGAGGAGCTAAAAATATGACTCATGAGGATATTATTTTCTACTAGGGACTGATTTTACGGGGGATATCAGCGAGAAGCTGCTGTACATCGTAAGGCTTATCCTCTGTGATCAGGAGGTGGAAAGTGGATTAAACCACTGGTTTTGAGAATACCTTCACTGACTGATAATGGTATAATTAATGGAGGAAATCAAAACAATCTTCATTTGCAAATGACTCTGTTTCACAGCTGTGTAAGTGTCAGCAGGGGGAGCAGCCGGCACCAATACTGTAGCACCAGGCTACAAGAGCCTACAGTGTGTCCTGTGACCAGTGGAATGAGTTATTTTAAGTGGACAAAGAGCACACTCATGCTTGATTAAGTAAGGTTAGGTGAAATATCATAGCTTTGCTGTCATGTCATGAAGTCATTAAAAAATTGTGGGGAAGTTAAACTAATTAAACTTATCTCAATGCACTATTTTATAATCTTATAATTGAACTTACACACATGTTTACCTTTACCTCAAGGGATATACTAAATTTGCAAGCCACATTTTTTTCTTTTCTTTTTTTTTATTAACATGTACGCAGCTAGACAGTATACTCACACACAGATTATGAACACAAAATGCATTTATTTAAAGCTACAGCCATTGTAAAATGTTAAACATGATCAAAATGTGAATTAAAGACATATTTACATGTAGTCTCGGATGTCTACATTTACTGGGAAGACGGTATGAAAATGTAAGTCGTGCATTTCAAAAATCATTGTATCAATTAAAATACGCTATAGTATAACATAACACAATGCACTGTAGAGATGTGCAACGTTTAACATTTTATCTATTTTATGCCATGTTCCATTTGTAATCTGAAACAGTCTTAAACTTTGAGTGCAGTCTGAACCCACAGAAGCAGATAAATAGTGCGATTTGCATAATAAGAGTGAGAAAACTGCAGGTGGACAAAGTGACATTTAAAAAGGAATAGTTACAAACAGAGTGGATAATGCACTCTAATTTCCTTCGCTTGCTCTATGCTTCATTTTTTTTTTTTTTTTTTGTTCTTCACATGTGCCTCTGCAATAAACAGACTAAAAAAAAGTAGGCTTGGCTAAATTCCCTGAACTCCACTAATCTACACATCATCTCCTTCCCTTTTCCAGACGGTATCGATCAACCCCCCCGCTTTTACGTCAGTATTGATAACTTTGCCAAAGCAAAATCAAGTGCAATTGTCCAGTTAATGTTGGAGACGGACGCATGGATACAGTTGCTTTTTTACTTTTCAAAGACCGGGCTAGTTCGCCAAAATGCCTCTTATTTTTTCCCCCCACTGCTACCAAACATGTTGGTAGACTTTCCAAACATATCGGTGGACTCTCCTGTTAAGTCTATTCATTACTTTTTTTTTTTTTTTTTTTTTTTTTTAAAGTACGACCAGTAATCGTAAACGTTGTTTAACGAGGGGGAATCCAGCCCACATATTTATTGCAGCCGCTGAAAAAAATCTCCTCAATATCCCCCAAGATGGCCGCCGATGTAGGATCGATGTTTCAATATTGGAAGAAATTTGATCTACGGCGGCTTCAGGTTAGTGTTATTCTCACCTTTCTCGGCGTATTTTTCCAGCGGTATGTCATGCTACTTTACTCCGGTATGTGTTATCTCGTTTTGGGCGAATGTACAACGAAAGCCGGCGGTGTTTGCATTGATAGTTATTAGAAATTGATCCCTCTTCTGCCTTTGTTCAGTTCAATCATTGATCAGCGGTGGAGCGACCGTTGAGCAGCACAGGCTCTGTTAGCCACACCGCGCTGGGATCAGCACCGCGGACAGCACTGATGTTTACACAGGCTACATTAGCTTTTCTGCTTTTTACTATTATTGTAAGCGACAAACACCGCTGTACATGCACGGAAACTTTTAATGCGCCCCTGAATCTCGGTTCTTGGACGTAGGCTGTAACTTTTTTCCACCCAGCTTAGTGTTTTATGCCGTTCGTGTCGACGACCGTTGCGTTGTTGCTGCATTTTTTTACTACTCTGTTCGCAATTATTGTGATTAGCTTATAATATGTATTTTTTTACGCTCTTCAATCATTTGCATGCGGGGAAAGTTGAATTATGATTCAGAAAGTTTTTCGGCTGACATGAGTTGTTGTGTTCTTTCATTTAATGAGATTTGAGGTTGTTATTTTTCTGTGGGTATAGCCTGTACAGCGAGAAGCGTCAGCTTACTGATAGTGCAACATTTAGGTTAGTTCTTTTCTATATGTTTTTTTTGCAAAGCGGTGGCTCTCAGCATACAAGGCGCCGTAGCGTATGTCGTTTACATAAAATAATCTTTCCACATAGGCTGCTTGAATTTTATAGCCTACAGATGCATAGCAGGTGAGCAGTTTGTTTTACCACAGCTTAGCGTGTGCCTATAGCTCCATTAAATAACATGCCATGCTCATAGCCTATAGCTTAACCCACTGAGTTGAAAGTTGGATTTATAAACCACAATGCTGACAGGCTATGCGTTTGTATTCCTGATACCAAACATTGAAATAAGGTTGGGGAAGCTAAACGCTGTTTTCAGTGTGTCCACTCCGCCCCCCTTCTCCTCTCCCCTCTCCTGAAGCCGCATAGGGCTGCTTGGCCGGGGGGGCTGTGTAATTGTATTCCCCGCTAATGTTTGTAAATCAGCCTCGGCCGGCGCAAGGGCACCGTCTCTGCCGTATGACTGATGTTCTGTAACATGAGAAATGACAGGAGCATGGCAGCCCGGGTCCCTCGGAAAAGCCTACCGAGGAGGAGAAATCAGATCTGGTGGCTCTCGGTTGTCTTGTGTTGGTCGAGTGTTATTCCAGCTCCTAGCCGCTGGACCACTCATCTAGTCTGGGATCCACAGGGGCGAGGGAGCTATTGTTGTTGTGGCTTCATGTAGCATTTTGCCTCAGAAAACTGCAGGCGTCAGGCTCCTTTCCCGATTCATAAAGAATCCATAGGGCTGCGTAACATTTGTGATAGATGTGCAGATCCAAGATTGTTTTTATTAAATGAGACTGAATAGCCATAGAGCTACATCTGAACTGCCCCTTAAGGATGCCCAAGCCATTACCCAGTGTCATGAGCAGTGATATAGTGGTAAATAATAAAAAGGTGGGTTAGCTGGGAGCTCCAGTCAGTGGTCATCTTAGGGCAAACAGCCACCAGTATTAAGAAAAATCCATTCCAGCCTACTGCCAGAAAAGTGTTAATTTATGCTTGTTTTCCCTTAAATGACCTTATCCTCACGTAACTTTCATCAGTTTGATACTACTTGCCATGAAGTTACCTTTTACCTCCAGTTAGTTGAGTCAATGCATGTGAAGCTTGTTCAAAAGTATGCAGTTTTGGCTATGATTGTGCAACCAGAATAAAAACTTTTGTCAGTCACTTGTGTAGTTCTGCAAACACACTATTTATAAATTCGATGAATGAATAAATTCTTTGATTAAGAATTTGATCAATAGTCTGCTTGCACAAATGGACAGGTATTAGTCACGGTTATCATAGATAGCTGGTTTTGAAAGTAAATGATAACAAATACACACATGCTAAGACAGGAGATTTATATGTATTTCATCCACTATGAGTGATGCACATTGACTCTTAAAAGCATGCAGGATTTTCCATACGTCCACTTATCTAATCTGGGAAATAACACATTTACCATAACTTCTCAGTGCAACATATGGTAGGAATACCATATGCTTTGTCAGTGTGTTGCTAATGTGTGTTAATGATCAGACGAAAAAGAGACACAATTGTTTCGGTCCAAACTAGACGCAGATGTATTGAAGATGGTGGTTGTGTTGAAAACAATATTCTTTTTTTTTTTTTTTTTTTTTGTGCAAAAAAGATACCTCTTTCAGTCTAAACCTTCCAGTATCTCAACAGACTTGCTTGGATTTTGAGCCCATTATCTTATTGGCAATTAACCAACTCTGATAAATATTCCTGCAAGCCTCTGGCTGCAAACAAGCCTGTAGTTTAAATGTGACATCCTCTTGTACATGTGTTAGGAATCAATTAATTCACTTATTTCTCATTCAGTCATGGCTGAAGCCAGTGTCAGGCAGGAAGTATAACATCATTACAGCTGTTTCATCATCAAGCCTATAGAACAGTTTTCTTGCAATATCTGAAGACCTCTACAAACTATTTTGGCAGTTCATGCAGGAACATTTATTTTCTCATTATAAGTTATTGTAACAATAAACTGAGTGTGCATTTTTTTTGTAAAATGTTTGTGTAGTAGGTTTGTGCCTCAGTTGTACAGGATGAATAATTCACCTGCAGGCTGCTGAAAAGAGGGCAGGGAAAGTACGAGGCATTGAGGTGGAGTGACCTTGGTTCCTGCTGGCTGCAGGTCACCCGGCCGTTGCCGCGGTAATCATTCACACCAGCCAGATGGCATTTCCGTGGGCGAGCATGAAAAGGACGGGTCAGGGTCTGTCCTGCCAGGTCCTGCCAGGCCCAAAAACAACTCTGGGCCAACACGGTACCGGGAGAAAGACGGCCCGTAGAAAGACTTTGCAGAGCCAGGTGATTAGGTGTGGTCAAACCAGATAGAAATGTGCTTATGTTACATTAGCACTATTGTCTAATGCTGTCAACTGAAACTACTCTATCAGCTGAACTACCATGCATATGATCATCTTTAATTGCTCCTCAAAACATTTTACAGTGAGGACTTGTGACTACTCCATCAAAGCCTCCAAACTTTTTCTTAGATTTTCTTTTATGGATAAGTTGAGAAAACTTGGGCTCCATGCCTTCACTGACTGGGTACCATAATCCCTCTGTTGTTTTTAGTGATGTCGCAATGCTGTGCTCATACAGCGTAATAATACTCTGCTTATTTGTTACCATTTCTTAGCCTTGTTTCCACAGTCTCTTCCATGAATCTACGAGGCAGCGGGGTTTTAGATCAGGAACAAAAGCTTGTGATTGTACTACATTTAGCATGACTCAGTTGCTCTGGTGTCAGCTCTAATCCACACACAGAGACAACAGTATTGCCAAACAGTGAAATTGCTTTGCAGCCTGTGAGCCTGGCTGCCTCCGCTGCCAGCCTGCTCTGTGTGCTGTTTGCCAGCAGCTCCCGCCCCCCCATACCAACCCTGCAATCTCAAATTGGCTGTGAAAATCGGTCTCTGTCTCCCTTTCATTCATGCTTTCATATATTTGTTTGCTGATATTGTTAATGTCACATGCATCAGTATAATCTCATTGTAGTGGAGAATAAGTGAGTCCATAGCTCTACAGATCTTGTATTATTTATCACAATGGCTGTATTATTTCGCTCAAATGCAATGACGGATACAAAAAGCTTTAGAGCTGACCTCCAGTTCTTGCAGTGCGTGATGTATATGCTCATTATTTTATTTTTGAAGACTTGTCTTTTCTTTTGTCAGATCTTTTCTAATGTTCAAACAGATTAAGTGTGGCGTTTAAATGCAAAAAGCTGTCTCATCTTCGCCATCGCCATCATCACAGGTTTCAGCTGTACATGCCTGCCATATAAACATTTCTTAACATGCTTTCATATTATTACTGCTTCTGTGAATCGATGGGTGGGGCATGTCTGTCACGGTCCCATTTCCTTTGAGTTGCCCCTCTTTTCCTTTGACAGTGACAACAAAGAAAATAAGAAAGAGGGAAGCTTTTACAGGACTATCTGGGGTAAATTGAGATGTGAAATCCAGGAGCCATAACCCCAGTACATAAAACGCAGGGAACATTAGAGAGCGAGAGGAGTGAAGCAGACTTGAGCATTAAGCTGTTTAACCTCACTGTGTAGCATTAGTGGTAGAGACTTCAAAGCAGATGCTTCAACATTGGAAGCAGAATGACAAATGGGTTTAGAGACAGCTACGGTGAGCATTCTCACAGAAAGACTAGGCCTGTCATTAATGTCAGCTTAATCACTTTGACCTTCCTTCAAGTAGATTTCCATACCTATCCACAGCCATTTTGCCTCGCTTATGCTCCTGTTAGCAGAATATATGCGCAGCTGTTTGATAAGCCCGTGTGCGATGATGTTACTGTCTATAGCAGCGATTGCATACTTCAACTGTCCTGAAAGCTGTCGTATTAAAGTGCTGCATGAACACTTACAGATGGAATTACTGATATCATGTGAAGCTACATATGATTCGGTGCTATTGATCATTGATGGTTTTACCGAATGTATTGAAATAATTCTGTCATTATCAGCCATCCTGCTCTGGTCTTTTACAATTCTCACAGTCAGGAGTTTTCATATTTCGGAAGGCATGCTGTTTTAGCATCTTCTCTCGTCTAGTGTTTTGCCAAAAAACCAGTACCCCTAATGTTTCATCAGGAACGCACCCTTGGTAGTTGACAGTGCTTCATAGCGAGAGACGCCAGATTTTTCATAGCGGCGTGTTCTCCATTCTGCTGCCCCAAGGCTGGAACAATTGCTTTGCAGGAGTAAATAACCAGCTTTAACAAAACTTCAGGGACACATTAGTCTGCTGGAGGAAGGCTCCATGGTGGTAGGGCAGCCTCCTCTTCCCTCACAGCAAGGCAGGCGGAAGCATCAGGAGGGGAGAGGTAATGGCTCGTCGGTATGGGTATAAAGCTGTGTCCTCTCTCCCTGCTGACAGCCAGTCCCCTGCCCAGCAAGTCCATATTGAGCCAGGTCTCTCCACCGCGGCCTCGCTTTATTTGTTTTGACTGTCTGACGCCACTGCAGACGTATTGAGCACCAGTCTTTTCTTGTTCATTTTACCGGGCTTACAAAGAATCCCTCTGCCCTCCCTCGCTCTCCCTCTGTCTTCCTCCCTCTCTCTCTCTTTTCATCCCTCTACCCGGCCTGCCTCAGCTGTATTTGGCAGGCCTTCTCTCGCTGTAATTCATCCCCCTATTGTCCATTTCGTCCTTCATGGCTTAAAAAAAAAAAGCCAGCCTCGTTTTTTATGTTTATTTATTTTTTGTTCTATTTTGTTGTTTTTTTGTATGGGCGCCAGGCTTTTTTATGGCTTGTGTGCTGATGTTGGTTGTCATGCAGTCGGGGTTAGCATGGTGAGAAGAGTGCTCCTGGGCCCGGCATGCTCATGAGATCAGTGCCTCTCTGCCCTTCTAGGTTGTCTGTGGGGATCCCAGCCACTCTTAAATGTGCCACTGCACAGCATGTGTTTACTAGACCGGAGGAATAGGAGGCTTGTGCATACCACCTATTTGTAAGGCCTATTTGTCCTCGTTTAAGGAGAAGAGAGAAAACCTGGGAAAGACGGCCTCTCGGTGGTCTTTTGAGTATTAAAACAGCATTTGTTATTACTAAACAGATGTGCTCTTATTTATCAAAATAATACAAAAGGTGTGTTCTTGCAAAAGCAGATGGATCAGGCTTGTTGTGTTAGCCAGTCTTGTCTTTGTGCAGCTGCAACCCCCACACAGTTAATTACTCTCTTATTCATCCCCAACAATGGGAGGGGATAGAATAAATCTGAGCTGCGCTCTCCTGCTTCTTCACCAGGAAGGTGCAGACTGGGACCCTAAAGCGAGCGAGTGGCTTCAAGAGGTACAGTTTATCATTTTTAATGGAGAGGAACAGGAAGTGGAGACGTGAAGCTGGGCTCTGTGATTTATACACCGCCTCAGTCGGGGGAGAAAAGAGCAAGTCTATCTCTCTGTCCACACCTCTGGTTGCAGCCGCTACTCCTCATATCGTACCCCTTTGGCGATTTCAGCTCCTCTCCGACACCATACCAAAATATACTCGCACCGCCTCTGTGCCTCACCCGGAAGCTAGCACTCAGAACAGCAGAATTTGCCTATCGTTGTATACCTAACCTTAAGACTGTTGACAAAAATCGTCTTATTTGCTGTTTGTTTGTTGACTATCTGCCATTAATGCCTGTATCTATATAAGTCAACACATGCGGTTTAATTGGTTATTGCAGGCATGCAGGAAGTTTCATTCCAGAGCTCACTCAGCCCTGAAATGCCTGTCTCTCTCTGCCACCCCTTGCCTTGCAGTTTGTCTGGTTTTGTTGTTCCTTGGAAAGCCTGGTGATGTCATGCCTCCATTGTCACCTGTTCATTTGCTTTGGTAGTGGAGGGCATTGGGGTATTGATTAGGGTTTTCAACTGTGTTAGCAGCTCTGCCGGTGTGTAATATAGGCCTTGAGGCTATTCTGTCTTTCCATTAGTCTCACGGTACTTCCCGGACCTTGTAATCTTAATTAAATATGCAACTTTTGATCGCAACAGGGTCACTATTTTTGCATTATAATGTGGTCACAGGCTCCCCTTTCACAGATGAGAGAAAAGGATTGTTCAGGCATTCTGAATCTTAATGCAAAAGGGAGAGAAGAACAAAGAACTGAATTGAGTCTCCTTTTTCAATTTCCCTTGTTAGCCTCCTACTGCATTCCCCCTATAGTTTTTTTTTTCCAGATGAATTTTATGATATTTTCTCCCCTCCCCTCTCTCCATCTCTCCCTCTTTCTCTCTCTCACTCCTCGGCGGTTTTCCCCAGACAGGTTCCACAGTGTTTTAGAGGGGATGGATTTAATTGCTCTGTGGGGATTGGTTGGCTGTGCCGGGCTCGGCTGTTTAATTAGTGTACCCTGCCGGGATTGGTTTAATGCTTCATGATCTTGAAATTGTCTGATTGTTCAGCCCTCTGGGGACTCTCCCTGCCTACGTAGGCCAGCAGGTTTAGCTAAACATTGCTCCAGGCTTCTGCTGTATGCGGCTGGAGGAAGAATAAGCCCAAGGAACCGAAATAGGGGGGGTGTCAACCTGAGGCCTTTATTACTGTATGACACACCAGGGGGGACACATGTGAAACGGACAGTACTCTGTGCTCTCCTGAGTCCTTCACCCCAGGTGATCTCTGCAGACCTCACTGGAATGTTTGCTGCTCACACTATTTCATTCCAGCTGCATGCTATATGGAAATTATGCAATTGACTATTAATGCAGTCCCAATATTTAGACTGTGATACAGTGTTTCTTTATGATAAGCAAGCACATGATTTTTTTTAGCTGCAGCCAAGCAAAATAATTTGCTATGCATGTGGTTCTATGCTCAGGCCACACATTTTCCACACTTTTATGGGGCTGCTTGAATGAATGTTCTATATTTTCGAAGAAGCTTCTCCCACTGCATGTTTTCGCTGACTTGTTTTGAATGCAGATGGACAATCTCTGCTCATCCTGCTGAGTTGAGCCCATCAGGAAGGCCTGTGTGGATCTCTGAATTATGTGCATGGTCACCTTGAGTGAGGGAGCTGTGGAAATTACATTTGTGTAAATGGGAGAGGGGTGTGTCTGTGTCCCTCTTGTAGCCCCCCATGGGATGCCCTTGATTCAGTTCAATCATGGCAGCGATGTTGACCTCAACAGTAAATGTGCTTGGCATCAGATCCTGGATAAGGGAAGAGCGTGTGTTGTGGCGGGCAGCTGAGTACAGATAGTACCTATTGAAGGCTAAACTCATTCCGCTTCATCAGACTTATCGAGCACACTCTCTCAAAGAACTCAACCTTGAAGTGCATAAATCTCCAGTGGATGATAATACGAATACTTTCCTCAGCCCCTCTGTCTGGACTTTATAATGCATTTGTCCTCACAGTGAATGATGACCGAGTGTTTTGGTGTAGCAATGATTACTTTTTGTCTGAGAGCTTTCTGTATTCGGAATCCTCCAGGTAGGTGCCACCTTGACTCGATATCATGTATTCTACTGTTGTTGACTGGTTCAAATGCACTGTACCCAGGGGGTCATTTTCTCTTATGCCTGTGTTTACTATTGTGTTTGCAGCCTTAGAGACTCCTAGCGGATGCACATGATCACCAAGGTGACAGAACACATGGCAACCGAGCTGCTCCCAAAAGACAGCCCCACCCTGCTGAGCCAAGTCGCTCTTCCTCTCTGGGGGAGATGCCCTGATTACTGAGTGACTGTGTGCTGAAGTTGAGGGCCCTCTCAAGCTGTTGGGATTGTTTGTGCGATAATGATAAGGGGTTGCGAGTAATCAGAGGTGGGTTGCGGAGATGATCTTTTAATCTTTTCTATTGAGAATGTTTTTCTGTTTTTCAGATGTGCCTCTACAGTTTATCCATTAGTGATAAATGTTACCTTCACTTCTATTGTGGTTATTCTTAAATAGCTGGTTGCACTAACAGAATATAATAGGAGGTCTCATCCTGTCAGTGGCTTTGGAGATAGTCATTGTGCTTTTCTGTTTTTTTTTTTGTTTGTTTGTTTGTTTGTTTTTAAGGGGGGAAACTGTGGCTTGAACGCAGATAATGGCCAAAGTCAACAATGCGGCGCTTTTATGGAGCTGGTTCTCCTTCAGAAGATAAAAAAAATATTAGTGCACCCCAGCCCATCCCCCACCGCCTTTTGGGCAGGGCGTGAGTCCGGCGTCCGTCTAGACGTGCGGCATCATTAACCTGCTATGACCTCGGCCCCTGATGAATTCGCTCTCACATCCCCTGCAGCCTAGCGTTAGCAGCCCTCCTCCCTGTCCACTGGGACCTGGGGCTCCTCTGGACTGGCCATTAGAGCCACTAGCCTCCACTGGCAGGCATTAATAGGCCAAGTGGCCAGAGCCTCTCCCAGACTGCTGAATAATTCAGGCCGTCTGGGCCGTGTCTACTCCCGGGGCGCAGGGGGGATGTGAACTGGGGAGCAGGGTGCAGGGGGCCGTGCGGAGGTGCAGGGGTTAATAACAGGTCTGCCTCTCTGTGTCAGCAGCTGCTCCCCCCT
>OMLB01008522.1:1489-16641 GCA_900302555.1 Myripristis jacobus | reverse complement strand
AAGAATCCTGTTCAGTTGATTAGATTTTTCGAAATGGATCAATTTTTAATCAGCGGAGCATCTGACTACGGTCAATACCATTGTCGCTGGGAAGACAGTTGCTGGACAGCCGTCTTTATTTACAGGAATGTTTGTTTTTTACTGTATGCAGATGGAGAGGCAGGAAACAGCAAGCTCAGATCACTGCACCACTGCAGTCTCTGGCCCATCCAGGCAGGGGTCTGGCCCCATCATGCATGTCTGCAGCAACTACAGCACCACCAAGGCCACAGCAAATTCATCGCACTCCACTCGTGCCCTTTGAAAGATCAGTCTTGAATATTTATATACATCAGTGCAGAAAGGTGGATTAGTCTAATGTCTTTTGGTGTGCATTTGTGTCTGTCCAGAGAGCCTTCTCTAACCCATTTGCATGCGCATAAGTAGTGAGTAGGAGTGAGGAGCCAACAAACTAGCTGTAATACTGCCATCAAATTTTCATTGGGCTATGGGGAGACCCTAACATGTTAAATAATGAGGAGCCCATAAACTTAATGTTCAGAACCTCTCCACAACTGCTGACAGTGTCTAGTTATGACTCGATACGTAGGCAGAATTATGAGGAGATAATCCTTCTTCAGAGTGCTCCTTATTTTTATACATCTGGTTCTTAAACACCCACCCCCCAAATATTCTTTGTGCATCACTTCAAGGATGCTTTAGTATCTGAGTACCACAGAACAGACACTTCTTCTGTACAGCCTGTTTACCTACGGTGTACAGTGTATCTGTCTCAGGTTTAGGGGTTGTTTTTCCTGAAATATGGGGTATGGGATAATGTCTGATGGTAAACCACTGTGAAAATGAATAGAATTAAATATAAATAAAGTAGGACCAACCTAAGGTCCAGATTAAAATGTATCAGAAGACCTAAATTTTGTGATGTGGTGTGACAATAAATGGTTTAAATTCTGTTATTTCCTGCCCTGATGCAGGTGGGTCAGTTTAACCAAGTTGCAAAGATGCATCAGTGCATATGACACTGCAAAAACAGGATACTTAAACTGATAGATATACCACTTAAGCTCTACTGCTGGCATTTTTCCTCTCTTTTTGTGTGACACCTGTAAAAAGATCTCAAAGGGATATTCCTACGAGAAAGGAACAGTAGGAGATAAAAATGAACAGTTTTGAATGAGTCTCTAAATGATCAAAAATGTGTCAGATATCCAAATTTTGCCTTAATGGTGTGTGGCACCAAATCCGTCACTCTGTGTGATGAAATTATCCCATCAAGAAGTCAGCCAATAATGGTCCAAACACAAAGCTAATAAAAAACCTCGTGGGTGAGCTCCATTAGTTGATAAAGGCCTTATCTATAAATTAGTAGTCCTGTAGAATAGCTCAAAAAGGCCAAATTTGTCCACTTAGTGGTAGAAGCTTGAAAACTGGCGCACGTTTTTCTTTCTTTCTTTTTTTTTTTTCAATGAACTGAACCTGATGTAATGCCAATTAAGAAAAGGTCCATGATGTGCTGTCGCTCCCCCTCTATGTTATTTCCAAAACAGAACTTACCAGCTATGACACTGTGGCCTGGCTCTCCATGTGCTTGTTGAATACTCATGAATTATATCTTAAATCGTTTGTCTTGACCTATCCAGCCATTTTACATCCAAATAGTGCCCTTCTGAGGCTGCTAAAGCTGTTTAATTTCCACTAAATCAAGAAAAATCAGCATGGAAATTCAGATTTTATTACTTCACATTTGGGAATAAAATACAAGTAGGTAGCAGCATTCCAAAGACTCACTGACACTCCAAAATTATCTAAAATGATCATAAATCTTGTGATTTGGTGCCATAATTCAAATTTTTAAGGCAGGTAATGAGGAAGGTTATGAAGTAGGGACTCATGAATAAATAAAACATTATGTAGTGTCCTGCTTTCTTAAGAAGTCCATGCAGTCCATGCTTCCCATGCAGTGGGAAGTAAGAAATTTGGCACTTGCCACAAAGCAAAATGCACTATGGTATTGTTCTCTAAATCACTTTGTTTTATTCTTTTAGGCAGCACATATTAACAAAATCAAAATATCCTCTGATTCTGCTCATTTTACAGATTCCTGTGTTTTTGTAGGATTCCTGAGCTTTGATTTTGGAACCCAGAGGTGCCTGAACAGCAACAGAACTGTTTGACAAACGGGATCTTGAGAATAATGGACTACACTTTGTTTTCTCAGAATTTAAGACAAGGTTATGGCTAACCAGAGATGAATGTATCACAAGTAGGCTGTAAGTTAGTTATGGCCACATGAAAATATTACATTGTGTCATCGGCATAAAAATGTATATTACAAAGTGGAGAAGTGGATATAATATTGCTGACATCAGTGTTAATAGTAAAGGACGTAGAATGGACCATTAGGGGACCCCAGAACTGCCCATCTAAAATGACAACTTGAGTGTGTTAGAATACATACGGAAATTACCACCAACATACATAATAAATAAGCACAAATACAATAACTTAACATAAAGTTAAAAAAGCTATATACACAGCTATAAACTGGTACTCATATTCTCTGTGTCCTTGCATGCATTCGACTAGTTACTTTAAAATTCTTTCAGGTCACATTTGCACCTGCAGAGTGCAGAGCCTTGGAAACTTGCAAGCTCTTTGACAGCCTTGCAACTATCAAGTCACAGTAGATAGAAACAGGTCGTCTTACTGTGATCAAGATATCTTTTTCAGGAGAGACCTGGATCCATAAAAACATTTGCAAAGGGATTAGACAGACACCACAAAGGAGTCAAGCATTACCAGGTAGCAGTCATACACCAGATAGACTGCATTAAAGGTATATTTACAAGCTTTGACAAACAAGGAATAAGAACTTTAGGAGGCAGGAAGGAGGCCACATAAATCCACCCTAATTGATCTCACTAACAGACCACTAAATGACTCAGTGGAGTCTTTCCTTTCGATATCAGTGACCCCTTGCCCACTCATTTCCATCAGAAGTGTTAACTCCCAAAAACCCAAAAGCAGTGCTTATCAGAAACACAAATTTCAAACACCATGCAAGCCTTACTTTGCTCAGTTTTTTACATATGTTACTGACAAACTATCCCCATATATTGTTTGCAATATAGAATCAGTTAAACTATTGTTTTTCTCTGAATATTACAAAAGATCTTCATACCCAAGACATGCCATGGTCAAAAGCCAAATTAACTGGCTGTTGGGCCAACAGGTTGACTTTTACATGGCAAAGAAATGCATCAATTGCGTCAGTATGATAAAACTAAGCATTTTTTATCCATTCTGGCAAACGCACATGTACACCTATCTAAATTCTGGAAATTCATGAAATCTATAGGCCTATCACTTCTCTCCCTTCCTTGATAAATACTAGGCTAACATTTAATCAACTGTAAACCAACCTGACATTTGTGAAGCTTTTAACTGTCACTTCATTTCCTCTGGTCTTTCACTTGATAAACTGTCCACTGTTACATCTATCTTGACATCCCCTTGTAAAGGCTTTTAAATGTAAAAGATTAAGTATCTTGCATTAGCCTCAACACTCTCTTTATTAAATAGTTCAAGTGGTTCCCACAATGGTTCTTATTGGGTCCTTTTTATATATGTATTTTATATGCCTCCAGATCAGCATTTGATGTGGTCATAATTAACTGGCAGTCTGATGCATTTCATTTATCTCTGACTAAACATAAACCTGTCTTAAATTATGACTAAACAAAAGTGTAAGTCTGTGATATTCTCAAGATCCCCTAGGTCAAACAATTCAGCCTCTGGTGTTCATACACTTCAGGGTTCCAAAATCAAAGTTGTGGAATCCTACAAATACATAGGGGTCTGGCTGGATCACTTGAAGACCCATGTGGAACACCTCACTGAAAAGCTGAAAGTTAAATCAAGTTTCCTGTATTGGCACTAAGGCTGTCACAATGTCAAATTTTCACTACACAGTTATTGTGGATGAAAGAAATCACAATGATGATATCATATAAAATTTGAAAAAAATAATAAAAATGATAATGCTATCAGTCAAATTTCTCTTTACCTTTTTTTTTTATTGTTCTTTTTGTCTTTTTGGCAAATGAATTACATTCTAAATATGAGTGTAGAGAGACAGTCAATAACCATAACTGTAAAAATTATTTATACGATTTTATCATGCATATTATTAACATGATATCAGTATTTCATTTATTTATATATCACAGTTATTGTCAGTTCCAGTGTATCTGAACACCCCTAATTGACACGAATCAAGGCTGCATCCCAAAGGCAAGGCAGCAGCCTGCTCTCTTCTTACCTTCGCAAGCAGCATTTTTTCACCAGGTTCCACTGATGGAATCTGGTTTTGGACGGGCCACCAAGGCGACATATGTCATGCTGTTGCTAAGATAACACATTTGACAACTGCTGTATTTACACAGGTCATGGCGCCTGGTTTTGCCTTTACTTTTTTTTTTTTGTTAAGATGTAAAAACACCAAAAATGATAGTTGAAGTCATAATTACACAAACTGATCAAATGATGTATGCAGATCCACAGTAGAGGTGCACACACAATAGTCAGAATACATTTGGTGAGAATATCTACTTAAGTACTCACAGTGCAAATCACAACAGCATTTTTCTTGGCAGAAGATATTACGCAGATAAAACTATACCTCAGAGTTGGGCAAAATTGCTTTTTAAATACTTTGCACGTCAGTTGAATTGAATGAAGTCCAAGGGTCTTTGAAATTGAATTGTCCATTTCCTGAGCAAGATTTCCAGTTTCTTGTTCCTGTTAGCCTTGCCACTACTTATCAATATTACCTGTAATGCTGTCTGTCTGGTGTAGGACTGCTACATGGTAACTGCTTTGATTTATTTCAATTGGGTTTTTGGCTGTAGTATGAGATTGAAACACTCTATGGGTTCAGAGTATATCACTGGACTCAGAAAGACCCACAGATATTTTGGGAATATCACTGTGTACTTGGGATGCTGAACTTTTTTGATTCCCAATTGTGAAGTAATACAAACAAAAACTCAATTTCCATGCTGATTTTTCTTAATTTAGTGAAAATTACACAACTTTACCAACCTCATAAGGGGATTATTTGGATATACAATGTTTGTATTGGTCAAAATAAACAATTTAAGCTATAATTTGTGATTATATTCAACAAGCTCATGGAGAGCCATCCCCAAAAATGTCAGCACTGGTAAGTGCTGTTTCAGAAATGACATACAGGGGGAAGTGCAGCACCTCCTGGACCTTTGCTTGATAGGCATAATATTAGGTTTTGTCAGCATGAAAAATCATACTAGTATGACAAAGTGACCCTTTGTTGAGCTATTCAACTGAACTATAATTAAGAACTTTGTCTGAAATTATGCAGATGCAAAAATGCAGTTCACTATAGTGCACCGCATAAAGGACCATACCAGTGATTATGCTTGTCAAGAGTAAAATCTGCAAAATGCATATGCTTCACCTTTCTGCTAATCTTTTCCTTTAGCAAGCAGTCATATTATAGTAGTTTCCATAATAAAGTCATCCACATTAGTTTTCCTAAAAGCAGCAGCATTGTTTTGTTTTGATGACTTGAAATTGGGTGGAGTAAAATGGTCTCACTGCTGTAAAATAGTCCAGGGAAACGTTTCCTTTACACAGCCAGTTATCAGATCTGTGGTTTATGAATAGTGACGATTTTGTTGGCCACAGAGGCAGAACATTATAACATTATAAGTTGGGGGTTTCAACCAAATTACATGATTATATGATGTGAAATCTTTAGTGCCCCTGCATTATTTGCAAAATGGTTTGTTGCAATGAAAAATGTGGGTTAATTGTTGTAAATAGGCCAAATATTCAGAATCACTGTCATGGTCCTTTAAGCATCCATAGACAAAACAGACAAATACAATTACCATCAAATACAATTGTCACAGCAGCAATTGACCTGTGACATTATAATAATCATCACAAAAATGTCAACTATAGAAATTCAAGAAAATCAAGAAAGAAAGACAGCACAAAAAAATCCAAAAGCATATTGTGCATACCACAGTCATATACTGGCATAATGATATTGCATATTGGCAAAATGACATATTGGCATAATGATGTGACATATTAGTACAATGACATATTGGCAAAATGGCATATTGACATAATCACATATGACATAATGACATATTGGCATGATGACATACCGGCACAATGATTTACTGAATTACATATTGACATAATGACCTTGGTTTAACACTATGACACATTGACTCATTGACATATTGGCATAATGACAGGGCATAATGAAATTAAAAATTGGCATAATGACAATGACATAATGGCATGTTGGCATGATCACGTAATGGTGCAGCGACATAGTGGCATAATAATATAATGGCATAATGGCAGGGCATAACAACACGTTGTCATAGATAATGGCACACTGACATAACGAGACAGAAATCTAGAATAATCAGCCAATAGCTCAAATGTACTGATGTTTGCCCTCACTTGTGGTCCAAAGAGGCAGGGAAGGAATCTTTAATGGTGTAATAAGTAAGATTTTTACTGCCCCATAGCACAAAATGACCATAATATATCTGTGGGTGGTTGATAGGGTTGTTGATCAATACCAATGACTCAGTGATTACTTGGCCAGGTGCAGAGATTTCTGGCTTTCAAAACTCACTTTCCAGCCCACACTCTGTTTTGGAAGAAAAGCCCTGCTTGAGTGGTCTTGAGTAGACTGGTAGGTACTCCTTCACCTCCACAGAAAAGAGACAGCTCAACACAGCTGACCTGTTAGTTTGTATACTGTATTGAGAGCACACCGTTTTGAAAAAATCCATTCGATGAAATCCATTAAACCTCATTTTGCCCGAGTGACACTGACACTAAGCCATGTTTTCCGTGAAGAACCCTGGGACATCAGCAAAATAATGGAAAATAGAGGGTAAATTGACTGATGTTGAATTTTATTGACACCATACTAATCCAATGGTCTCTGATGTATTTGGATTTCGACTATTGTGGCAACGGTATTTTGCAAATTTAAATTATTTTCACATTTTTGTGAATCCTCACACCAGCAGTATGTGAGTGAGAACTCTCTAAAAATAATAATTCAAGTCGTTAACAAGCAGGAGAGGTTTTTGCATAGTTCAGACAAAGTGACATGAAAACTTTGCCCTCAAAAATCTAATCCTCCTCCCTCTTAAACATCAACCTTATGCAAAGAGAAGCAATACTTTCACTAAGGAATACTTATTTTTTGCTCACTAATGAAAATGTTTTGAATCTTTGTGCCGCGGTGCCGATGGCGTTGTTTTCCTTCTTTGCTCTCTGATTATAGAACTGTACAAACTGGGCGAGCTTTTGAATTCTTAGCTGATTGCATGCCTGTAGCCAAGCACTTTCTCTTCTTTCCTCTCCAGACCTCTTTCTCTTGATAGCCTCCTTTTTTTTTTTTACTAACTGGCACAGAGAGATGCGGTGCACTTTACATGCAGTTATGCTGAATAGGTGCTGATGTATGTTGAAAATAGTTTTGTAGGTACCTTGTCAAATTGTGCAGTGGATAAGCAGTAGCACAATTCTGTTTAATATGCTATCAATCAGCCAGTGGATTCCCATTTGTACAGATTATGAGCCTACTGTTCCCTTGACTATCATGACGCTGCTGGTGTTTAGTTCCTCTCATGTCCTCCAACAGTGTGTCCCTATTGTCTGTTTGTCTGCTTAATATGCAAAGGCGGTCATTCAGGGAGTCATTTTGGACCAGTGTAAACGAATCGGCAACAATGATTAGCTGGCGCTGCAGAGGAAGTGTCCATCATTGTGTTAGTGCATTTGGAGACCATCACTCCTCCCTTAGGTCATCTCACTGCCGCTCTCTCAGCCCCACAGAAGACACACTCTGAAAAATACCCAAACAGCACCAGGGTAAATACACTGTAAGTGGAGTTACTTAATGGGGATTTTGCATGGTTAATTGCAAGTATGGATTGAAGGTCCATTAAAAGACATCAGTGTCTTGGAGTCCTGCATACAGTTTGGACATACTCGAGATGGATTGATCCATTGGCTTCCTGGCTTTTTATCTGAGAGAAGTAATTACAAACAAAAGAGTGTATTGCCATTTTGAGGATCATGAGAAAAACAAGGAATAAACCATTGTAATATCCAGACAGTCCTATTTCTGAATTCAAAGCTCTCTGTTTGTTCAGCGTATGCAAGCATGCTTCTGGGTGGCACCGTAAACGTCCTGAGGGAAATATCAGGCTTATTTATTGGAGCCTTTTTAGCCCCAGCTCAATAGCAGCAGTCTGATGGCTGGGGTACAGAGGGACTATCTGGCAGAGGAGGAGGTGGAGGAGGAGCTGGGCCTGGCGTCAGCCCCACTGACAAGCTCTTATTTACTGTCCAGATCTATGACTCATTTTATGTACCTAATCGTAAAGCACTGAGATTTATCGAAGGTAACAGGACAGTGGGGAATACCCCAGGAGACTGGCAGATTGGGCCCCCCCATTTTTCCCTGGCCGGGCTTCAGGTACAGCGTACCTGGCCCAGAACATCACCCCCTTCTGGGAGAACGGGAGTGTCGAAGCCCAGAGGAAGTCCATATTTCTGCCAGATATGGACAGCTGATAGCTCATCTAATAAAGAAGGAGGTCATAAAAATTGGACGGTGTAATGGATGGCTCTGTCAGAATTAAGAACAGCTTACTGGTCAGGTGCAGTGACCTCTTGCAGAGCTAACAATGCATGGGCCGACTGGGTGCTCTCTGCATGCAGCACCGCTGCGGATATACAGACCAATGAGCAATGTAACAGTGAGCAGTCAGGAAGTTAAAAAGCTCTTGTAATTTTTGACACCTATTCTTGCACGTTTTGGTTCACAGATTTTGTGCTCCTGAGGTGCTATTTTAAATTTATTTAGTTTATAAATAATGGATTAAATTGGGGGTGGGGAGGGGATGAAAAAGTTAAGGTGTATACAAGGTTGACATTCTCACTTACCATCATTACCTTTTTTTCATGTCTGCCACTCCAGTAATGGCAAAGGGGGAAGCAAAACAAGAAGGTATTGTAATACTGCCTTTGTTCTGACAAGAGCACTCTCAGAGCCTGTTTTATATTCCTGCTGAAAATTAAAATTAAACTTTCATTGTTGTGCATGCTGTTTAATCCAATAACGATCTGATGTAACAAACTGCTGTAATATCTCTCAGCATACTTAATCGGAGCGGACTTAGCCCTGTCACTTTATATTAACCTCTGCTGCAACAGGAGAAGGGCTTCACTAATCTGCCATTGTTGGGTTTGGCAGTCTGTAGCTAGTGCAAAACAGATTTGGCAGTCAGTGCGAAAGTAAAGGCTTTATAATGACAACAGGGCCTCACTGCTATTTGAGCTAATAATGTCAAAATCTAATAATGCTGTGGCCCTCCGAATTAGATGGAAGGTGAATGGGTGGGAATAGTGGTGGTCTGGAAAAGGATCTTGGGGGGATGGGCTCGATAGAGAGGTTCCTGCATCCCACCATCCTGCTCCCTGCTATTATTTCACTCACTTTCTAGACTGGAAATTGGCAAACAATTTAATCCCTAATGACCTTTAAATCTGCTCTGTGTGTTTGTGTGCTGTGTGCTGTGTGTGTGCGTGTGTGTCTGCTTGCATGCACATTCATATCCAGCCTGTCTGGATGCAAGCCTCTCTACAAATGTTACTGCAAAAAATGTATTCCCCTGAGAAGTTGTGAGAAACCGTGTACCGCTGCGACATCTGACATTGTAGTTAGATGCCAGCGTGTTAGCAGAATATTAGGTTCATCAGAAAGCATTTAAACAGGGGACCTAAAGTGTGTCTCATAGCAAACTGACCTCATACCGCACAGCAAGGCTGCATCTGCAGCGTCATCAAAGCACTTGACTCCTGTGTCCCCCCTGAATGCAGCCCTGTAACTTAAAACAAAAAGCTGATTGGTCGCTCTCTCAGCCTCCCCTCATCCCCCTCCTCTGTGGATGAGGTCTCAGCCCAGGAGATAAAATAGCAGTTATTTCTCATGTGCTATGCCCATTTTGTCAGTTTGACTGTTCCACTTATTCAGTGTTTTTTGACTTGCTGAGCTTGAGGGGATGTGAGTGCCATTTCGCAGCCAGATCTGAGTTGTGTTGATTGAATTAGACAAAGTCGGAAGATAATTAAGAACCGCAAGGCGCTGCAAAACTGTCTGCTTCCAAACTGGTGAAAATGAGACGCTGCCACATCAATGAGCTAGCTGGCTCTGCTTGATGTCAGTGGTGGGTTATATCAGTTGACACCCTTACCTCCTAGTGCTGGAGCCAGTTTCCTCCTTTCCCTTTAATGTTTCTCCAAATATGATTAATCACAAGCCGTAAAACCCTTGCTTCTGACAGTGCACCACGTTTGCACAGCTTTGTTTATTTCTTTCACCGTAGTAATATAATCCTAAGCTGCCAAGTGTAGTTTATAGCATAAACACAACACCAAAGAGGTGTGTCTGAGACAGTCGAAAGTGAATCGTAGCTTGGCCTACAACATCCCTCATACCATTAATTGTGAGGTACTTCTGTATGCCACTGATTTAAGTATTTTTCCTATAGTAACCCCTGATATTCTTAAATGTATGCTACGATAATTCAGTTTTCTAGTCATAAGCACAGCAAAACATGCAATTTATTGCACCCCAGCCTTTTGTCTACGCTACAGTCTGATCTGTAATGCACGGCTCTGCCATGCATTTGAATCCCTTCCCAGTGCACCCAAGTTTCCTGTATCAATAAGCCAAAAGGTGAGGCATAATGAACAGCTGCTACTTGACTGAAAAACAAATACTTTCCAGTGTTTAATGTGGAGCGTCAGAGCTGTTCAATTAAATGTCATTCTTGTTTTCTGAACATAAATCATATTTCTGAGAAGTCATTCATGAAATGGGAGAAGCAGGGTAGGAAAAAGGGCTCCGTCTGTCTGTCTGCCTGTCTGTCTGTCTGATAGTGTGTTGGCAGCTCATGTGCATTCAGGCACTCTCGGTCCTCCTCTGTCTGTTTCACCCACCTATTTTACGGATGCTGGCTGTGTTGGTGCCTCTTTCCCTTTCCCATTGTAGCATAGGTAATGTAGCTTTGAGGTTAATGTTCAGAATCGTATAGCTCAGGTGCAATAAAATTGACACTGTGAGACCCAGAGAGGTATGTTTATGACAGCGCCTAGCTATGTGTTTGCCTTTGTATTTGTGTGCGCCTGAATGTGAAAAAGGGTCGGGGCTGTTCAGGGGCCCCCAGAGGGGTTGGACTGTAGACTAGGAGGGTGGGAGTGTAGTGGAACATGGGGTGTCAAAGGCTAATTTTCAAAGCCACTCACGGGCGCTCATCTCTCACTGTGAAGTGGCAAGCGTGGCGAGTGGCTTGCACGTTGTCATGGATACTAAAGCATGGGACCCCAGAGATGGGGAGCAGGGGGACGAATGGCTGCCCTGTCTATAGGATTCCTGTCAGCTCTGGCCTGATAGATGGCATTGACGGACCATTTGTCATACTGTAATTGTTCTCAGCAAACATAGAATACCCACTAGTATAAACAGTGGTCTGCTGCTGGGCTAATAAAGCGGGAAAATGGAAAGGGATGCGCTGATCCACTGCCTCTTTCACTTAAAGAGACAATGGCTCCGTTGTCCAGGCAAGCCGGACTGATTAGAGCAGCGAGAGGGCTGAGAAAAAGCCCGGTTGAGAGAATAAAACAAGGCAATCATAAAGCAAACGGCAGTCGCTTCTCTGTATCGATGTGGCTAGGTGGGGGTGAAGTCAGTGAGAAGTGTTGACAGCTGAGGGAACAACAGTACTAGGTTTCAGGAGTGATTCGTTTTCTCCCCCCTCTTTATTTGACCAGTGAAATGGTGGGGGAGAATGCTTGTCCAAGATAACAAATAAAGCAGAGCAGTCGCGCAGATGCATAGCCGGGACTAGGAGCTCTATCTGCCAGGTTCTGAGATGGCCAGGGGCTTGAGCTGGGTACAAATGATCCTGGGTACAAAGGTAGTATTTGTTCATCCGTGTTTTGGTATGGGTCCTGTGTCTTTGCCATTACTGTCGGGAATGACCTGCCGCCATTGCTCTGTTTGGAATGCTCTCTCCACCCTGACTTTTGCGGCGAGGCCGGTCAGACGCGCACGACAGTCCAGGTGTGTACGGGACGCGACCTGGGACTTCTGACGTTAAGTGGAATTAGCCGAGCTCCCGCCTCACTTTCATCAGTCCTAATTCCGCGAAACCTAAAGAAATCCTCCCCGACTCACAGATTAAGTGCGATGGCAGAGTGCCAGGACACCAGCTGGACAGGGTAGTTTGGAAATCTCCCCACAATACAAAACTTCAAGTCAGCTATCCACTCCAGGATAATTAGGATTTTTGTCATGTTTGATCAAATTTGTCAGCTGCCTACACATTTTTTTTTACTCGCTGTGTACTTATCCAGGCTAGAGTTGAGAGCGTGTTTTTCTCCTGCCACTGCAACTGTACTCCAGTTGTAAGCATTGTTATGCAGGAAGTGGTAGGTGTATGGTGCGGAGGCTAATGTGTGTGTTGGAGGGAGACCTGTGTCCATGTTGTGTGGTGAAGAGAGCAGCCCTGGCACTCCTTGTTGAGCACCTCACCCCTCTGACTGTTCCCTGACAGGGTGCGACTCCTGGAGCACTTTAGGCTGACCTGGCTGCTCACCTCCTGCCTGATGGACAGATTAAAGGACCATTAAGCATAATTACTGTTTCAGTTGGAGAGGCCAACCCATCGTGTCAGAAATGGTTACAAATTGCTGCACCCCTGCCCCCTGTATGGCTCTTAAATTTTGAATTTCATTACATTCATGCACTTTCTTACTATCAACAAGTTTCGACTTTGACAAGAAAAACAGGCATGGCAAGGAGAATTGGAAAGGCAAATTGTGATTAATGGAAATAGTAGCGATTCAAATCGGGCTGAAATATTATTATTTTTTTGTATAGTTTGTATTGCACTTCAGTGAATCTATGCGTATAAGCCAATCAAAGTGAGTTTGACGGCTGTGGAGAGAAGTGTGACAGGTAGTTGATGTGATCTGGAGTGGAGCTGTGTGAGTGTGTGGCCTGCTGCGCTGTCTGTCTGATTATGTAAAATGTGGTGAGGTGGTGTAACATTGGCTGGCTGTTGCAGTGGTTTTCCAGCTCCAGAGGGCCTGCTGCCAGTTTTACATGAGAATGTGCAACAACGCCTAGTAATGTTCGCCTCTGTGTATCCATAAGAAAACCCACACTACCGCCCTAGGGAAATTGGTCGATACCATCAACCCAGCTGGAGGCCCAGGCGGCAGACAGAGTTTTCCCATTTTTACATCAACAGTGATGTTTATTATAAGATCCCCCTTACTGTAACCTGCCCCTCTTGCTCCCCCTTCCCCTCCTCATTTGGCCGATTATTACACCCATGGTGAGAACAAACAGTTTCCCTACTTAATAATTCACATCACTTTCATCTGATACTCAGTTACCATGGGCAATTTAGTAGTTGAATAATTTTGTGAAAAATTCATTTATTATCGCCGTGCATTATGAATCTGGAGAGACGGAGAGTGGAGTGGCGGAGGATTTTAAATTGCGTCTGTGGAGCGAGGGATCTGGGGGAAGGTAATGTGTTCTAATGTTCTCAGCCATATGCATTGTTTTCAGGGCTCATCGGTTTTACATCGATTCCCACTGAAGTGTTTAATTGCATCATGAATATGATCTAATTCTGTCCTTTTCACTGAAACTGGAGCACTCTCCGCAAATGATGTACGGCCTTGACAGCACCACATCAGGATGTATTTTATATGGAATGTAAATTATAGTGTTAAATTAGCCTGGAAAGATAACTAGCTGGCACGGGGGAATGGACTCAACAGTTTAATTTAGTGTCAAAAGGCCGTGAAGGGATAAATCACCTCTCTCTCCCCTCTCTACTATGGCATATCAAGCTTTAATCATTCTGCTTTGCTTGTAGTATCACTTGTTTCTCCCCGCCGCCTAAGGAGTTCTTGAGAAGTTTAGTGCATTTGTTGCGGGATCAATTGTCTGCTTATAAATGCGTCAGTTTTGGGCATATGGAAGATGGTATTTGCGACTGTTTGTTTCGCAGGTTTCTCCTTCTCAAAATAGTCTTGATTTAACTTGCCCTGGAGATTCAAAATGGCACTTTAAGACCTGTGAATCGCTCAGCACTGTTTCTCACCAGCAGCAGCAGTGGCGGCAGCAGCAGCAGCATCTTTTTTCATGGCTGCTCTGAGAAAGCACAAAAGCAGGTGAAAAAGTGCAAGGCTTTATGGCAGAGTCTGGTAGGTGGGGTATTCACGAAACACATGAAAGCCATTAGGTAGGCTTTGGTTTATATGAAGGACCTCTCCCTGTTTCCTGTCCTCAAGGCTGGAGTGTTTGTCTGAGTGCCCCGCCATTATCCAGAGTTACCCTCCATGACCCAAATAGGCCACTGTGCCTGGGAGCGGCCCTCTTCCAGCCTGCTCTATCTTGTATGCTCGCATCCTTGACGACGACCAGCAGAAACCATCTGGCCAAGATCTCGGTTTTAATGTGAGAACTCGCTTGGCTTTGTGTTCCCAGATAATGCCAGAGAGGCCTCGCTGTGCATTCACATTCAACTCGATTCACCTCTCATTCACTTGAACCGCGGTGCGATGGAAGCAGAGAGAAGCTCACGAGGAAGAAACGGTGAGCAACACGTCCCCTTCAGTTGACTTAAACACCTGCACTGCTTCATGAATATCAGCAAAGTTGCGCCGTCGCTTTTACATCATTATACTTTTACTAGTGACAGTCGGACATTCATAAACAAAAATCTGAAAGCAAGCACTCGCTGCTGCACAATGAGGCTACTTCTTGGCTCCTTGGATTCCTCCCACAGTACTGCTGATTTTGACAGTTCTCCAGAGAAAAGGGCCCTTAAATGATCAAGTGGGGCTGTGGTTGTTTTCCTTGTTGTTTTCATCTCCTAGGTGGGGGGAGGTGGGCTTCAGGGAGGGATTGGTATGTTAAATGAGCTATGGGAGGTCTGCTGAGGTATTTTTTTTTTTTTTTTTTTTTTTGGGGGGGG
>OMLB01008519.1:1673-30142 GCA_900302555.1 Myripristis jacobus | reverse complement strand
TGTCCTGATCCTCTTAATGTGCCGTAACCTTGCAAGCCACTTGGAGGCGTACGCATCAGAGGGGTTTGCTCTGTACTGATGCACCAATGAAGCCATCTGAAGTATTTCAAAATAGATATAAACATGTTGCAAAGCATAAAGTTAGTTTTGGAGAGCATGCCAAAAAATTACACTCTCCAAAAAATGAGAACAAACTATTTATAAACATTAATGTTATCTGTATATGTGTTCACCATCATACAGTGTCTTTGCATTTGTTAACTGTTGAGTGAGTTAGAGAAAGAGCCGAGGAGGACACTTACATTAGCGTGCAGGGCCATCTGCCTGACCAGCAGCGGCAGGTTGCGGTCTGAAACAATCTTTGCTACTGTTGTGTCGACTAACCCCTCCAGGTCTGAGAGAGAGAGAGAGACAGACAGAGAGGCAATTACAGTGAGACTTACGTCAAGCGTGGCGAGGAACAAGACCAAGCAGCAGGCCGTGACCCTCCGTCCACCCTGAGATTGTCTCACCTTTGCGGCACTGCAGGGTAACGAGGTTACATTCATAGTCCAGTGGTTTTATGATGACTTCTACGAAGTTAAACTGACCCTGTGTGAGATGAGCAGAGAGACATGACGCACTGGGAGCACAAAGAAAACACTGCACATTTGTGTCATTGTGTGTGTGTGTGTGTGTGTGTACCTTGATGGTGCCCAGTTTGTACTCTTCTCCAGAGTCATTATACACAACCATGACAAAATCATTGCCAATGTGACGCTTTTTGTTGCAGCAGCCCTTGTCACTCTCCCTGTTTGGCATCAGTGTGGCGATGTGGAAGATAGCTGCAGAACACACTCGTTTGTTAAACGCCAAGCAAATGAAAAGAGTGCTTCTTGTGGAATACTCACGACTGCAAAAACGTAATAGATAAGCACACCACGTTTGCACAAGGTCATTTCTCTCTCTCTCTTTCTCTCCCTCTCACTCACCTTGCATGATGTCGTCATGCCAGCAGTAGGTGAATTCTCCGTCATCCCCATACTGGTCGAGCCCACCGAGGAAGATCTGGTCGGGATCACAGTCCTTCAGATGGATAAGTTTGCCTAGTCCGGTCAAAAAGGCAGCATAGCGGTTTGATCCATACTCATTTGAAAGTATGGCGACCTCGTTATTGACCTGGTGGATGGGGAGGGAGATGCAGAAGAGGGAAAGTCAATGGCTATGTCCACTAAATCATAATTACATTCAATGACAACAACAAATCAGTGTCATTATTTGTCTCGCTGTGAGTCCAGACATTAGGACACAGCTGTCAGAACTTGTCCAGTATGTGAGTGTGTGAGCGTGTGTGTGTGTGCGTGTGCGTGTGTGTGTTCTCACCTGACCAGCCCCTACAAACACCACTCCAATCTTATGTGTGTCGTAAGGAGGCATCTGGTCCAGTACCTTCACAGCACGGTCAATGACCTAAAACAGAGCATAACGTTACATACAGTACATTCACCCCACACACACACACACACACACACACAGGTATGTTGGTAAGTGACTGACCTGCGTTTTCGGAAGCAGCAGGGGTTTGTTAGCTTCGTTACCGAAGAATGGAGAATGATAAAGCTGGAGGAAGACAAAGCTGGAGGAAAAACAGAGAGCAAGACAGAAAGGCAGCAGCTCAGACAACTGTTATCAGTTTTTCACCTTTCTGTCCTTTTCAAAACAGATGGCATGTGGCAATACTTCTCATCCTGTCATGTCAAAGATAATGGGGTTAGGAAAAAAGAGTCTTGTAGTCATTAAGAAAAAGTGCTCCTGCTGGTTTAAGTTTTTAATTGTTGGATTACGTAATCTAACGTTTCCAAATTGGGCACTGGACAATAATCGAAAGTTATTTTTCTGGTCAGCTATCATCTTTGTACTGTCATTTATGCCCCTGCCTCATTTCAGTAACAAAATCTGAATTTCAAATTGTACCACACTAAAAGATCGTCTTTCAGTCCGCCTCCAAGTGTGCATACCTGGGCAGAGAACAGTGTCCCTACTCACTGCTCTGGAGCTGAGTCTTGACTCGCTGTGATAAACTGAGAGGCTGTATTTTATTTTGCTTTTTAGCTTTGTTTTATGCAAAAACATATTACAGCACTTCAATGATAATTTTCCACAGGTGATTTTATTATGGCTTTCAAGTTGGTTTCATGCAAAAAATGCACTGGACTGTAATGCTTAACTTAATGCTTGTGAGTATGGACAAAAACACTTCATCTGGGTTTCAACAGGCACAGCGGTGAGTAGAAAATGGCAAAATTTTCTGGGTCCATTTCTGGGTGAACTGTCCCTTTATGTACAAACAACACTTTTCTTTTGTATGTCAGTGTTCCCAGTGTGTGTGTGTGTGTGTGTACCTCGGGCTGAGTCCAGAGATCTTCTCTGTGTTGCTGGGTCCAGGTCGACTGTGGTAGGAGTCCCTCTCGGTCCTCCTCTCTCTCCTGGAGGAAGGGGCTGACACTGAGATGGTGTGACCTCGGGGGCGGTGACCTCCGCCGGGGGAGATGGGTCCGGATTGGCTGGCCGCTGCTGGGAACTCCAACCTCATCCTCGCTCCACTGCTCTGAGACAGCGCCACACCTGGCGCTTCGCCCGTTTGGCTCTGACTGCCCAGTCCGTTCACCTCCACTCCTCCTCCTCCTCCTCCACCTCCCTCTACCCGCTCTTTCTCCAGATGAGGCTGCTGGGGCTGAGACTTACCATCTGAAGGTGCCCGGGGTCGGGACGTGTCTCCTGTTGTGGTTGCTGACTCCATAGCAGCCTTGGAAAAGGCCTCAGGTAAGGTCTGCAGTTCCGGGGAGGAGCTCGACTTATTCAGCCCCTGACCCTGGGACTGAGTGTGGCTCTGAAAGGGAAGCTCGGGCCCCTGGCTGCTCGGAGTGGGGGGTCCCAGAGTTGGCTGATCAATAGGAATTGCTCCCTCACTCACTTCCTCAAGAGTGGATTTTTCGTCATCCTGACTGGAAGTGGAAGAGGACTAGAGGAGAGAGATAAGAGAGGCTCGCTGTAAGAAATGGCAGAGTAAAGGACGTTAATACTGGATTACACCCTGATGCGTTTGTTACCTACCCTGCTGAGAGTCCCAGACGGTGGCATCTTTGTGAACTTGTCAGCAGCCATGAAGATGGGTTCAGAGGCAATTGGTTCAAACTCCTCACTCTCTGGCCAATCAGATGGGGGGAGTGCTGTGGGGACCCCCTCCTCCAGTACCACTACGGAGTCTACAGCAGCACAAAAGTAACAGTCATGTGGGTACAAGTAGATATATACACACACAGAGTTGACACACTTTACATCTATTCAATAACCCCTGTCCCCACTATCCAACACACACACACACACACACACACACACACATAACTCCCACGCCCACGTCAAATATCAAAAGATCACATCAGATGTCAACACTAATTTAGACACTGACATCCTCCCACTCGCCCACTGGGCCAAGCCAGACAGAAATAAAATCTAAATTCTAGTCCAGTATATTAGAAGGCACAGAAAAAAAAACAAAAAAACATCACACATAGCCACATGAAACAGAATCAGAAGCATGTACATTGATCAAGTGGTGATCAAACAAACTCGAGACGCAGACAGGTCAGACACGGACGTACGCACACATATGTGCACACAAAAAGACATTAAGACCATAACCTAAATCCAACCTACAAACACGCAGATCAGAGACAGACAAGTATCAATACAGATCAAAACAGCGCGGGCAGGCAGCTTCTATACTTCACTGGCTTATCTAGCAGTGGCTACCACCTATTTGATTTCCATCAGCACACATGCATCTGTTTGGATGGGTGGTTTGTTGGTTATTTCTGCCTGTACACACTGCAGCTGATGCAACAGCAGCCCAGACCAGGCCTCTTTCTCACGGTTCCCATGTAGGTCTGTTGCTCCCAAGACAAAGAATAGTGCATGCAAGCCAGTGCCCACCCATCAGGCATCTGTGAGATTAGAGTGCTTGTCTAAAAACGGCAGCTCTGGAAATTTCTCTCTCGCCATATTGGCCTAAAAGGAAAAAGTGGATTATACATGGATGCGGATGCGGATTCCTGCTGTCAACAACAGAAGGTCAAAGGTTAAACGTCAACCTGGGAGAATGTACAAGAGCACAAGGGTTAGAGGTCATAAGTGGATTAGAGAGGAAAAAATCAACAAGGGAGCCAGTAAAATCATCATGAACCATCTTTGGCTGTCATTGGGTTGACTGATCCTATGATTGGCTTGTTTGTCAGATTGACTGACAGAGCATCGGTCCAACAGCACTGGCTGTGGTGGACCCCTCCCTCCCTCCTTCCCATGTTAATACAAGATTGATGGGTAAAGCACAGATGCAGGGGAGTATATTCCTTCACTTGCACAATTTTGAAGAATGAAAAAGCAGGTTGTTTGCACACCCGAGGTATCAGTGACAGATGTAAAGGAGAACCCTTCAGTCTCTTTTTACTGTAAAGCGTCTTTGAGTACAGAAAAAAAATACGCAAATAAAATATAATATTATTTTTAGTACTACTACTACTACTATCATTTTTATTATTATTACGGAGCATGCAAAGATTGCATTCCCACTCCTGTTTCCTGATTACAACTAAAACATTTTAATGAGGAATTATAAGTTCTTCCCAGGTATGAGACATTATATTTTTTCTACTTTTTGTCTGCAAGTTTAAGAGATAGAATGTGACAGTCTGCAGACATTTGGATAAAATGGGAGGGATATTATTACGAATAGTAACTATTAATTAAAAATTGACAATCTAATCATAACAGGAAAAGCACGATGTCGTTTCCAGTTTACATTCGCAGACGACTGTATTGTACAAGTGATGAGAAATATACAGAAGGAGATGCTGAAGGGGGTTGAGAGGGGTTTATGGAGGGGAGGGGGCACACATGTGGTAGACGGTACCTGCCCAGGAAATGCTCCTGTGCAACCTGCCAGGGGCTGGAGGGCCTGGGGGGGCAGAGCCCAGACCCAGAGACCAGAGAGAGCCGCCCACTGCAGGCAGGGAGCCAATGGAACGGGGTTGGCGCACGCCGCCACACAATACACCGCAGCCAATCACATACCAGCGTGGTGGTGAGGATAAAAAGAACATGAAAACAAACTTATCAGAACCAAAAAATCTAAAAAGAAACCAGTTGAAAGAAAAGAGAAATGGTAAATAAATGACAATGGGAAGGAAAAGTGATGAAAGGAAGAGTGAACCAGAAAAACATGGTAATTTAAGACAGATGTAAAGATGAAAAGTTGAAGGGGATTACCCCCAGAACAAGAAATCGAATAAATAATAGCACCAGATATTGGACATCAATGACAAGTAGGCTTCCGCAAAAACATGTTTTAGCTGGATGTCAGTCCCTTTTTTTTTTTTTTTTTTTTTAATTGTCTCCTCATCTCCTCACTCCTCTGTCCTGCAGCTCATGACCCAGAAATAAATCCCTGCCTGCCATCTTTGAGGATATTCAAAGACTTTATTGTCATATGCACAGAGAAGAAAATTATCCATTCAATGAAATTTTTACTTTGCTGTCCTCACTCGTTACCATCAATATACTAAAAATCAGTAAAAACAAAAGCTAGACATCTCCATTTTATTAAATGTGCAAGAAGTGAGGAGGCTTCCAGAGGAGGCTTGAGCAAAGACAGACACAAGTGCATCACTGGTACCTCCTATGTGTAAGTCTTGTCATTGTTCCCCAGGAGGAACGTGTGAATTCTCCACCTACTTCACATCTGGCATTTGGCATCAAGGCAGGATCAGCACTTCATAAATGTGACTGTAGTCGTTTCTTCTGACCTACAAGTTACATTTGTTTGTGTCATTTCAGGGATGATGTTTGATAGCTGTTAAGATGTTTACATCTTCCCAAACATCTGTTTTTGAGTTTCAACTTGTTCTGAGGAAAGTTGAATTTTTGCACACATACAAAAGATGCTGCATCTGCAGGGAAATGAAACTGAAGGCTACAAATACACAAAACCAGTTTTTCTGCTAATTGGGTCAAATGATTTTCCTAAACAGTGAAAAAGTTAATGTAGAGATAATTTGGCTATATCTGACAATATGTGCATTCTCTGCATCCATACCATTCTAATAATGTTAATTACCTGCAATGTGCATTTCTGAAGGACAGAAGTGGTCAGGCATGTGAAGGCCTGTGTTATGCAGTTTGTATGTGTTACATTCCTTTGTTTTGAAAACCATGTGACATCAAGATTGCTTTTAAAAGACAAAAAGAAAAAGCACTTGTAGACTATCAGTTTTTATATGACACAACGATCCTTTAGAAGTAATAACACATCACAGGTATTTGACATCACTCTAAAATGAGGCTTAAGTGAACAAGGATGTCTCGATTGGAAAATATGTGTTGCTTTGGTGACTCCGTCCTCCTCTTGCATCTTGAAAGGATGCAACTGAAGGGATCATGGATGCTAAATAAGTGAACGAGATACACATCTTGACTCATAAAATAAGACCTTGTAACAGCAGTGATCTTAAACAATCATGAACCTGAGCAAGGCTGGCTTATTGATGATCTTAGCCTCAGTTACCAATGTTACGGGCCCTTTGGGTGAGACGATCGGCAATTATCAAGAACAGGCAGCCAAGCAGACAGGACGGATGCACAATTATCTGTAACATTAGATGTCCCCAGTCCAACATTTTTTTATTTCATTGTTATCACGTCAGGATGTCCTGTTGCATTTACTAACAAAAACAAACAAGATTGAATTTCTGTCAGGTACACTGCCTGTTCTCTTCAGTTAAACACTCAGCTGCTCAGCAAGAAGCTGATGGTCTTAATGTTTCTGGACAATGATCTCATCTGTACAGACTTTTGTTACAAGTACCAACACACACCGACAACATGAAAACACAAGAACACGTCCTTTTAAACTCGTCCTTTTTCTCTGGCACACAGAGAAACCCACATCTCAGACTCACCAGTGTTGGAGCGCTGGATCAGGTTCACCTTCCCTCCTCCACCGCTGTGTGTTGGGAGCAGCGGCTCAGACACGGGGGCTGGGGCAGCAGTGCTTGCAGGGGCACTGGCTGTCTGGGCAGGTGGCTCCTTCACCCCCTCCATCGCCATGAGGACACTGGAGAGCTCCTGCAGCGGCATGTTGCCAAGCTCGGAGGAGAAGGGACTGGGAGGATTTTCAAGACACATCAACCAGCTTGTGTTTCCTGCCCAGGCAAACACACACACACACAAAGAAACAGTAACTGTACATTACACTGCTGATCCACTAGTAATAATAAATCTATAAATGTGTTAATCTGCCAGTGAAAATTTGTTTTACACAAATTATGCTAACTGACACAAGTCTGACTACTTCTAGCAAGTGTATCTTTCTGGTTCTGGGAGTGAATCAAATGCTTGTGCTAAATGGACAGCGCTGAGAGAGACGACCGCCTATTTGCCCGTGTTAAACTTACAAATATGAGAAAGTTTTCAACATCAGAGACAAACATCACTCTCACTGCTGAACCCTGATCAGAAAACTGAAAAGCAGGCCTATGATGTCTTTATTGTGTGTGAACGTTTGCATACCCGACGGTCTTCGTATGAAGATCTCAGCCCAGCCCTGTGTGAGCATGGGGACAAACTCAGCCAGGCTGGGATTGTCCTTGAGTGGTGGGGGAGCAGAGGGGGTGGGAGAGATGGAGGAGGGAGGACCAAGGCCGTCCAGCGTGGGACCAGAAGAGGGAGAGAGAGGGGCGGCTAACTCGCCCTCAGAGGGGGACACGAGTGGACTGAGACTCTGGGCAGGACCAGCACGCAGAGCATGGCCACCTGGAATGGAGGTGAGAAGATGATTATCATCAAAGAACATCCCAGCCAAGTACTGACAGGAAAAAGGAAATCTAATGTTCTACATGAACAAGCCTCCGTCCTGGCGGCCCTCATTTGTGACTGAACCGGGAGCTGATAGAATCAGCTTTCAAGTTTCACAAAGGCTTTAATACATTTTTGAGCATGAATCGCTTTGAACAATGTTTAAGCTCGCCTTGACCTCTGAGCTGACAACTGGTTAACAGTGGAGAGATGCTAAATTAAAACTATTTACAGGTTCTACTCAATACCAAAAGCCTAGTTGTTGCCCATGAACCATGAGTGAGAGTGGCTGGTGTATTTTGTACAAATGATTTTTTATAGCGAAGAAAAGAGCAAGCTCTGTAACTGGCAGAAGGCTAACTAGTGCCTACCATATTACCTGACATGGAGCGCACTCTTATGCGTGTGGCTCTGTTCAGCTGCTGGCTTGACTGAGACTCGAGTTTGGCTGGAGCCTCTTTGGTTATCCGGGTATGTAGAGATGGATCTGACCTATGATACCATGAAAGACAGATGGCGTCAAAACAGCTTCACATCTAAAGAGCTGTATTCATGAGTTTCTGTGTGTGTGCACGCTTTACCTTGTCATCTCCCCTCCTCCACCCAGCCGCTCAGCCATATCTAGGCCCAACAGTGCCTGAGTACGGACCCCTCCACTGGTTGTGATGGTCACCAGCTTGTTTCCCACAAGCCAGGTCATACTGCGACCCCCCGCCAACAGGAACTCTGCGATGGGAGACCTGGGAGGACAGTCGAAAGTCAACATCGGGGGTGCCTCAGTCTCTTGGATATTCTCACACAATTTTATAAAAAAATTAAAAAAAAATCTGAGCCAACCTCTTGGGCAGGGCTGAGAAGTTTGAGAAGACGTATCGTGCCATCATGTCCAGACAGGTCTCAGTCAGCTCCAGGTGGACAGTCTTCAACCCCTCATCTGCCTGAGTCACAGCGTTTTCATCTGCAGAGCCCAGGCTGCAGGTGGTGGTAGAGGTGTGCATCCTACAGGGGGCAAAAGAGACGAGGCTGAGCAGCAGCGAGGAGGCAGAGGCGGAGAGAAAGGCGCACCCACTGCAATTACGCCAAGGTGTATGAAACACTCATGAAGGCATGCAAGCTGTAACATATACACAGAAAGAAATGTGAAAGGTCATACAACTCACATTAACACACAAAACTGTGTATATGTGCTCTCGGGTTACAATACTCACACAACACTGTTAATATCAGCTTTTACTTTGATACACACGGAAACACACATGTGCACATGCATGCACATGTGTGTGCACAAACAGCAACATTAACAACTGAATTATCTCAAACACACACACACACACACACAGTCACACCCTGGGACTTGATCTAAGTGGCAGAGGCCCACGTAGGTTTTGATATCTCGGCTATTTCTCTGACTGTAATTTGTGTTTGTGCAGCGGCTCAAGATAGTAAGTACATCTCTTTGAGCTCAAGGGAAAGAGCTGCATAATCCAAAAAAAAAAAATAGTGATGGGCAGGTAGATGCTACATGTAGATGCTACGTGTCCAACAGTGTCCTAATATCGCCCCCTAATCCAAAACTCTTATCAGTATTCCATGTAGAATCAACAGCACCTCTAGTACACACCACAGTCATTACTAGCAGTGCGATTGCTGATGGAAAAATCAGTGTCAAAGGACAGGAGAGATCCCAGACTTTGACTTCTGTCTACTGCTTGGGGCTGAAGTAAGCATATTTTGTAAGAGTGATTTATAACAACATTCTCTGGATGAGTAACCCTGACTGAGATTTCCTGTTCTCTCTGCACCATGGGGAATGTTCAAGGCATGCAGAGCAGCTCCACTATAACAGAAAGGAAACCTATAATCAAATGCATCAAAAAAATTAAATAAGAAGCCCGAGGAACAATGATAAATAATATAAGCAACTAGAGAGCTGGTGATCTAACAAATAGATAAAAAGGAAAATTCTTTGTACATTGATTACTACATTTCTTTCTTTTTTTTAAAGATTTTTTTGGGAATTTCTGCTTTATTTGACAGTTACGGTAGAGAGAGACCGGAAAGGCAGTGGAGAGCGAGGGGATGACGTGCAGCAAAGGGCCGGAGGTCAACCCAGGACACTGCGATCAGGACTCATGGTATACGCTCTTATCTGGTGCGCTACCGGGGCACTCCCATTCTTTTAGCTTTACCTGCATCAGCTCTATAACTATCTCCACTTTACGTTAGACACTAGAAGAGTTAACACAAACCATTAATGCAAAGGTTGCAGGACAAATAGAATCTCAATATGGAAAACTGTCTATTAATATGCCTCCAAGCATTATATTCAACAATTACATTCTATTACTCGAATCCAAACTAGACATATTCACCAAAGGAAATGAATTTTTTTTTTCGTCATAGTGGTATTAGCAAGGGACAATTTTGCACAGACACGGTTGCACAATAGTTGTGCAGTTGTATTAGTTCAAGGAAAGATGAAACCTCTCGCTCAGACCAAGTCCCAGCTCATGATTATGCAACTAGCAGACAATTCGTGAACCATCCTTCACCTGATCATGAATGTGTTTGGCTCCAGTGTGGGCACACATTCAGAACACCATGACAAAACAACACCCCTGGCTTCTGATGTCCCATTAGAAACATAATTATCCATTACAATTAAATTCATTGTATTCATACAGTTTAAAATGAAACTCAATTGGAAGAGATTTGAAAATATCTTAACATCACATTTTTCTGTTTTTTCCTGATGCAGTTGTAGCAGTCAGGGTCCATGTACAAGTAAATGAAGGTGGCAAAAGCCATTTCTGTATATTAAGAATATGGTGTGATTTATTAAAATATTTTATTGAAATGTCCTACTACAAAAATAAACTATGGTCATGTTGTCTGAGGTGAAGGAGGGCAGGTGTCCACCAGGAAACAGGTTTCAATCAAAACTGTCACTCAAGTGTTACCATTGAAGAGACACAAAACCCACTGCTTTTGGAAATAACAGAGTTGCAGCCATTGAGCAATCATTATCATTATCAGCAGGTTTAATGGATCTGCATTGCAGTTGTTGAATGTGATCAAGTTCCATCGTTCTCTCGGCTTTCTTTTACATTAAATCCAATTAGAAGTTTTCTCAATGTGCAAGCTGCTCAACTACTGCACTTCTACTGCCACCTAGGGGACAGCAGTGGTATGACATGTCCAGGAGAGCAGAATTGTCAACTTATCCGACAACTGCAATGTTAGACCATATAACTGTCCATCATTCAAATTCACTGTTCAGCCAAGCAGAGAGATTGGTATATAGGTAGCACAGTACGTAGGAAGGTTGTGTGTGATGGTGTGTGTATGTGTGAGTGAGATAAAAGTGATTTGAGTCTGTTATTCAGTTAAATCAAAAACTGGCACCAGCACAGCTAGTCCTAAAAGCCCACTCTAGAAGATTGCCATGGTCAGAGCAGCACACATGTATCAGTGAGTGGAGCATTAAAAAAAAAAAGAAAAAAAAAAATTCAAGCAAGCAAACAAAGCTGTTGTGTTGCTGTTGTCCTTATCATTGGCCCAGGAAGAGGCAGAACCCTCCCACAAGGAAAAGTGGAGAGGCCAGTTGTTGGTTGTAGTGGCTGTAAATTAGTAAGAGATCACTTTGGCGACACATGCTATGCACCGGTCCCTCGAGCCATTCATTTGTTAGGCCAGTCAAAACCAGCCAGCACCACACCCAGCAGAATTCCCAACCAAAAGCAAACTCGAAAATATATTAAGGGGAAAAAAAAATTAAAGCCAAATCTGTGTTAAAGCCAAAGCAAACAGAACAACACTGGCATGGATCAAGATGTTTTCTGAACATGTTTTTTTGCAAACACTGCATGCAAAACATAAACAAAATTTAAAAAATAAATAACTAAAACAGCACACACACATGATCACAGCCCAAAACAAACCAAAAAAATGTCAACAAACACATCCTCCTCCCGCATGCACCGCACAAATCTAGATGTCCCTGGCATAAACCACCCGCCCAACGGTCCCGCATAACAATGACCCTAAGTCCCATCAACCATCCCAGGAAGCAAAAAGTGTTTGGCTTGTTTTTTTGTTGTTGTTTGGTTACCCAGAAGGCTCTTCTCTAACCTGCGGACTGCGTGCTCGGAGACACTGATGCTGCGGGAGCGGAAAGCGTCCATGGCTGACAGGTCCCTCAGCTCTTTAACTGGAGAGCTGCTGCTATTGGCTACTGCAGCTGCCGCCTTCGCCACTTTGGCCGCCCGCAGACTGGGTCGTGATGAATACCGTGGCGACGGGCAAAGGGGATGCGCCCGGGTGTCGGGTGCAGTGGCAGTGGGGGGTAAAGGGTTGAATCATTGTAATGGTGATGGTTTGGGATTGTGTGGGAATGTGGTGTGTGGAGGTATACCAGAAGACAGCAGGAAACGTCACCCGAACACCAGAACAACCGCCACACGACCAGGTGACAAGGGGACACGGAGAGGGGGCAGAGTACAGAGGGCGGGGCCACGAAGGTCAAAGGGCAGACGTCACAGGAGAGAGGGAGGGCCGGTAGCAATGTAGGAAGGGTCCAGGGTGACATGACCACGCCCAAAACCCCCAACCACAACGCAGTGCCCAATCACAGGAGGGAGGGGGGGGTCAAATGAAGAATTGAAAGAACAAAAAAAAAAAGGTGATAATTAACAGCAGTGAACATATGATTCAGATTACAGGAAAAGAGGAGCAAGAAAAGAGGATAAAAAAAAGGAACAAAACAAAACAGACAAGCTACAGAAGAGGGTAAACAGCTTCTGCATTTCACAAAAGAAAATACACACAAAGTATTCAAGGAGAGCATTGAAATAAACATTACTTCACACAGCAAGTACATAGTAAAGCGAAGGACTAGTACAGAAGTAGTAGGGATGGATTCAGCACAGGTCTGACTGAATGGGGATTAAAACATAAAACCACGTTAAAGCTGAAAGCAGCGATGGATGGGCCCTCGCACCTCGCATGCATCGGAGGGAGCGGCAGCTGTGCTATCGCTACTGGAGGTCTGTTGACTCGTCTGAATTTTCAGGATTACCAAACACTGTGTATTTCCTGTGTGCAGTACGTGGTGCTGGAGATGAAATATTGGAAACAGTATATACATTAAATGAATTAAGTGTCATTTAGGCTTCACTATTAACACAGCAATACATTTACTAGAGGTCGCCTGACATGGATATACTTTTTCATGAATATTGGACATTGCATGAAGGAATTAAAGATCACTTCCTGTGTGCACTATGTGCTGCTGCTCTCAGTGTTAAATTGAGAGGGTCTTTAGACTTTGCTGATTAAGTTTGAGGTTGACCTGATTAACAAACTCTTCCTAGCAGGTCGAAGTATAGAGCCTGTAAATGTCCAAAAATGCACTAAACCTGCACACAAAATTCAAAATTGCTGATTTCCCATTGGTTTTAGGTCATGGCATCAAGAGACTTTTTAAGTCTTGGCATGTGACAGGTGCCTACCAAATTTTGTACATCTAAGTGAAACTTACCTTGAGGGCTCCTCTGTTGACATTTTTAGCCCTAGACCTATATCAGATGACAAAATAAAACCCCTTTGACAAGTTTTGTGAGTTTTCAAGTATCCCTCGCCCTTCAAAATCAGCTTGCTGTTTCATGTCGAATTATGCCTCACCATGGCAACAGCCTTCGGTGAAAACAATCAAACTTCACAATATGGCATTGTCAGGTAGGTTAAGGTTTTTCTGACCAAAGTTGAGGTGGATCTGGTCAGCCTGCTAGGAGGAGTTCATAAAAACATAATGTGTAAATTTTAAACTTTCAATAAATTCAAAACAGTAAACTTTTTGTTAGGCGTAGAGCCCAGCACCAATATTCTTTTGTTATAACTTTGGAGATATTACATGTGCCTGCCAAATTTTGTACATCTTGGTGAAACATACAGATGTGCTGCTTAGTAGAAAGTTACAGCAGCTTCCTATTTCATGGCGAATAAGCAAATCATCTGCCTTACCACAGAAACAGCATTCTATGAAAACCCAAAAGCTTCACAATCTAACATTGCAAGGGTCTTCAGACTTTGCTGACTAAGTTTGAGATTGATCTGATTGACCCGCTAGGAGTTTATTAAAGTATAGAGCCTGTAAACTGTACAAAATTCACTGACATTGCACACTTAATTCCAAATGTCTGACCATCTGTTGGGTTTAGAGCATGGCACCAAGAGAAGTAACTTTTTGTAAGTCAGGAGATGTTCAATGTGTCTACAAACTTTTGTACATCTATATGGATTGTCCAAACAACTTTAACTGAATTTTCAAAGTTTTTAAGGGCGCTATCAAGCCCCTTTGCCACACCCAAGCATGAGAACGATATCAGATATCAAATTTCACCAATTCGTGTGCCAGGTACTGACTGAATAATTCCTTGAAATACAATAAGGTCTTTGTACTGGTTGTTGCTCGGGCCTTAATGAACAATAACACATACAAGTGAAAAGGAACACTGGGTTAAAAGTAAGGGTTGAAGCATGGCATGTCTGGACCAAACAGGTAAAAGAACCAATGAAGTGCTCTGAGAACTGTACTGCACCACTGAAAATGCAATATTTTCAAGAAAAATATATATTGTCCCAAAACTTTCAAATTTAACCTGGACCCTTAGCTTCATAACTTCATTCCAGACCCAAGAAATAAGGGGAACCAAAATAAGATGTGAGCCTTTGTGGCCAGAGGCTGTCATAAGAAAAGAAACAAAGCCTGTGGCCACAAAATAAACTTAAATTATCTTATGGCATGCAGCACTCCAACCCAGCAAAAGGCTATGAGCAGCATAAAGACAGATGACTGGCTCAACAGAATGATTACACAACATGAGATATAAAAAATGAAGACTGGTATGGAGGAGTGTAAGAACTCTGGTGTTAGCAGAGTTACTATTATGAAAGGTTAATATGGAGAGCTTGATGATGGCAAATCACTATGGGAGCAAGGGTGTTTCTGAAGACTTTTGAAAACCACTGCATGGTGTGTGGAAACAGCAGTGCAGTGTAGAAAATCGCATTTGTTTGTGAGAGCATGGGGGTAAAAAGACAGGAACAAAGAGGCAGCGCTATTTCCTGAAAATATCTCTCTGGAACAAGAAGAAAATACAGGGGAGAACGGGAGTGGGCTTTAAAGCACAGCTGCAATGTATCTCCAAGTAAAAAGGCAAAACATAAGGAAGTGGCACAGGAGAAACGGGGTAACATTAAGAGAATGGCCAATTCCATTCACCATGGTCCCAAACAATACGATTTAAAAGAAACCCATCAGTTAATGTGAACGTTTAGGTCACTAACTGACCTAAATGTTCAACTAACTGTAACTGACTGTATTGGTTGTGTATGGGCTGTGATTGACAGATAGATCCATCCAACTAATCTTTATGTTTAGCCTAGTTAAGATGAAGGTGTCTCCAGAGAAACTGGAGTTACTATGAATATGTGAGATCATGCATTTGGTCTGGTTTGTGTGTGTGTGTGTGTGTCTGACTGTCCACAGCTACTCCTGCAAACTACTAAGCCTATCATCTTAAAATGTTTTGTGCAAAGTTGTGTCTTTATGATGAAGAACCTCTTGCGGTTGCAGCAATTCAAAACATGTTTCTCTCTCTCTCTTCATTCACTGTCTAGCTCACTCAACCACCACTGTTCTCGCCCTCTCTCTCCTTGCATACTGGTGGCTATATTGCCCTAATGTTTTTTTAAATCAGATTGTGGTCATGCTCGCTCTGATTGCGGGTGACAAATTCCAAGATCTGCGTTGCGCGTTTATAAAACACGCTGCTGGAGAAAGCCAACAGAGTACAGAGCAGACACATGGGAGAAAAACACTATTAAAAGAGTCAGAGGCTGATGTGATTGGTCAACAAGGGGGGGTTGAAATAGGTTAAATTGCATGATGCTTCATGACTGTAAAAAATGGCGTGTCAATCAGCAGTCATTGAGCAGTGTGGGGGTGTGTTTGAGAGAGAGGTGGAGGGGTGGGGGGGTACGGATGCTACCGGGACAGCAGCAGCAAATACATGTGTCTGTTACGTGTTGCTGGGAAACTGGAGACAGACACAGACGTATACAGTGACGTAATGACGTGGCTCTCAAGCCCGTGGGAAAGCAAACCGGTTCATGGAAGGTTTGCAAGTCGAGCCAACTTTGAGCTGGCACTTGCACAGTCCCTGAACTAGCACTAGGTTGTTGTTGGTGGAAAGGGGATATGGGTGCACTCTTCTAGTTTTGGATGTTTTCACTGTATGATGTTAGGAGGATTAAGACACAGACATTCAAAAGACACCTGCACCATTTATAGATGAGAATGGCATCCTGCTGAAAACAGCTTTCACTATTTTTTGTGAGATGTTGTATGCTTCCATTGGTGCATGTGTTCATTGTTTATTTGCTTCTGCATTGGCCACAAATGATGTCAAAATGTCACAGCAGTTGAGAGCTAACCCTTAACTTCGTTAAAATAAGTATCTCCATGGCCCTAGGGTCTCTAATTTATGAGGATGAGTGGATTTAAAGCAACAAAAACCCTGTAAGAAAAAATAAAAACCTCTAAAATGTAAAAAAAAGCATAAATAATAATAAATACACAAAAATAATAAATACACAGAAATAACAATCACCATGGCAACCCGGGAGAAATCATTTGATCCATAACGCCACAATACCATTTATGCTGAGTCCTGTGTTACCTTGACAACCCCAAACCTCTCAAGGAACAATGGCCACACGGTCAATTAATGTGTCGTTGCACGTCAGCATGTGTGGCTTTTGTCTGTGTGTGGATGTGGGTGTGTGTTTTACCTCTTGGGCCTTTCGTTGAGGCTGGTGCTTCGAGCTCGAAATGCACTTTGCTCATGGCCATCATCAAATGGCAGCAGGGCATTGGAACGCAAACCCTGAGGAAAAGAGGTAAAGATACTGAAGGAAACATGCACTACATGTATCCAACAACAATATAAAAAAGAAAGACAACACACCATACCAAACAACTGCATATGACACACACCTTAGTGATGTACTGAACAAAGTCCTTGCGGAAGGTGAGTCTGCAGCGTATGAACCACATGGCGATCACATGGTGGGCCAGCGAAACGATGTATTGATTAAATCTGGGAGGAACGGCAGCGGACACAAACAGGTCAGAATGTATTTAATGGCTGGGTATGTGCTTGCATGTTCTTGTGTGTGTGCATACTCACTTTGAGGGATTGGTGTAGGGCAGTGAGATGGCAAACACACTAACATACTGCTCAGCTACAAAGTTGGCATAGAGATGGGGTAGACGAACCAGAGCTATGAGACAAAAAACAAAAACAAACATAAACTAAACACGTTCTTTAGTGATTAGTTTGCTACAGAAAGAAACAACGCCTCTCAAAGTTTCATGTAACTAACAATAAACATATTTATTCAGAGATGTGAATAAAGAAATTTTTACTCACTGGAGAGGAACTCTAGCATAGGCGATGCCATAGCAACGGTTGCCGAGATATGAGTGAGTTTAACAATAAGAGCTGGGAGGAGCTTGATCATAATGTCAGGCATCTCCACGGTGCACATTGTTAGAGCAACTACACACTGTTTGGCACAGCGGTAGATGAGGCCGGTCTCCAGGCACTGGACCAGCTCTCTCTGCAGAAGAGTTGCAGCCAAAGAGAACGACAGTCATCCAACCACCTTCTAGCTTACGGGACCATGGACTGTAGCTATTTGTGTGTGTGAGTCTACCTGTCTGGACTGCTCCAGATAATTGTGGTAGGAGGTGATAGCTGTGAGCACAGGCACCACCGCCAGCTGAACATCAGTGCGCGAAAAACCATCAGGAGTCTTCTTCAAACGCTCTGAGATCAGGCGATCTGTCACCTGTACACACACCAGAGAGAGAACAAATAAAAGAAAGAAAGAGCGTGAGCTAGTAGCGTGTAACTCACATGTGCATTATGGGCTTGTATGTGCATGTGTGTGTGTGTGTGTGCGCATGTGTTACCATGCAGCAGAGCGTAGAGCAGAGCTGATCCAGGCTGCAAGGTGAAGTGAGCAGCAAGACTTTGTACTGGAGCGTCCATGGCAGCTTGTCAAGAACTAGTTTCAAAACCTTCCAGTCTGTCTCCTAGAGGAGAAATAAAGATCGAACACTCAGCATTAAGGCTGTGTGTGTGTGTTATCTTTCAGAACAGCAGGAAATCTAAGATAATACTATAGGGTGATATGGACAAAATCAAATGATATCTTGAATACCCCCATAAAACAATATTGTAGGGATGCCCACTGGTGCTTTGATAAGATGTTTACACACAGGATTTTTGATTTTTTAAAAATCATTAGTAAAGTGAATATGATGATCAAGCAGGTAGAGGAAAATAAAATAACAGTAAAAAGAGAAAATTGCATCCCTTTACTGTGATGCAGCCTTTTAAACTAGGAAACACCATATCACAATATCCAAAATCCTAGACAGTAACAATCAACACAATATCAACATATTGTCCAGTCCTAGTTACAAGCGTGTGTATGACTGCTGCCACAAAAGGGAACCACACTGTGACATATTTCAAACAAAATTGAGTGTGTGTGTGTACATGTGAGTACATACCATCTTTAGGCACTGCAGTAGGACACTGAAGGCAGGTGCGTAGGGCAGGTAGGCTGTGCGAATGGAGGAGGAGCAGGGGGGAGGGGCAGTGGAGGGAGCAGGGCTGCCAGCAGGAGGAGACGCTGAACCTGCTGGCTTCTTCTCACTGACTCGCTTCTCTGGTTCCCTGCAACAGCAAACATGGAAAATAGTAGTTTGCATGTAGTGTACAGATGAGTTGGCTGAATTAATATAAATGGTTTTTAGGGAAGGGGGGGGCAGGAGGGGTGAAAAAAACGATGATGTGCTTCCATGAGTGTGTTCATCCTCACCCTAGGTCACAGTAGCAGTAAGGGCTGAACCTCATGGCACCGTCTTTGTTTGGGACCCCCAGACGGTGAAGAGAGTCTGCTCGCATCATCAGAAAGAAGTCAAACACCTGGAGGGGAGGAAGCAAGAGTGGAAGTAATTATCAAGACAAGGAGGGGCAGAGACACACAATACAAAAACAGTCAGAGATAACCAAAAATTCACAAACACCTCACACTTACCTGCAGTCGAATGCTGGACGCGATAGCAGAGCAGTATTTGTTCTTGTAGTGAAGCTGCAAGTGGCTGATAAGCAACTCATAAACACGACTAGCATGGCTGGCAGGCAGGCTGTAAAGTTTACTCTGTCAGGAGAGATGCACAAAAGACAAAGCTGTACATTTATCTGCCGGCAGTATCACAGTTCATGCTAGAATCAACCACTTCCAATTCAGAAAACACAAAACCTTCAAAAAAATTAAAATGCTATTGTTTTCATAAAGTTATCCTCAAATAAAAAAAACTATCATTTTAGTCATTTTGATTTTATGCTTGATTTTATGCTTGTTAGAATCACAGTTAATAGGAAGGCTGTTTGAGAGTTTGCAAGTAAGAGAGCCAAAGATGTTTGTAAGAGGTGATATCAAACTTAAGAAAACTTAGAAAATATTCAGGAGTTGCAGTTCAGAGGGTTAAGACCAAGTTAAGTGCGCTTTCATGAATCCAGCCCAATGTTTTGTGTACCTGCAGGATCTCCAGCAGGCCCAGTATAGCAGTCCTGACATCCTCCATAGGAGACTCTGCTGTGGGGTCTCTCTCAGAAACCTCCAGGGGCCCCGAGCACACCAGAGAACGGCTTGCCACCTGCATACAGAATCAGTCTTGAAAAGATCTCACCAAGGTTTTCACCTGATAGACCTGAAGGAGTTAGTGAGTGTAAATGTGAATGAGGGAAATGGATTTGTGTGATTGCCTGTACCCGCTCTATGATGTCCAGCAGGCTGGTGAAGTGGTGTGTGTTGCAGCCCTCAGCCAGGTCTACCAGGAGCTGGGTGGCCTGTTTCCTGACGGCCAAGTCCCGGTCTTCAGCTATGCCACTCAGCTGGGGAATCACCACCACTTCAATTAACTCCTCCTGAAGGGATTAAGGAGACAGGCAGAGAGGAGGGAGGAAGGTTTAGTTGAAGATACTAGAGAACTAGAGAGAGATGGGGAGATATTCTAAATTGCATCAATCCATCCATCCATCCATCCACCTGTAGCAGACACAGTGACATACATATTATGGACAAAAGTATTGGAACACACATCTTAATCATTTAATTCAGGTCTTTCATTCAATCCCATTGCCACAGGTGTATAAATAAAGCACCTAGTCATGCAGTCTGCCTTTACAAATATTTGTGAAAGAGTGGGTCATTCTAAAGAGCTCAATGAATTCTAGTGTGGTGCTGTGATAGGAATGAAATAAGATGCCACCATTGCAACAAGTCAGTTCAGGAAATTTCTTCCCTCATAGATATTCCACGATCAGCTGTAAGTGGTATTATGGCAAAGTGGAAGCGTTTAGGAGCCACAGCAACTCCACGTACAGTTACAGAGCGAGGCCGCTGAGTGCGCATAGTGTGTAAAAGTGGCCAACGCTCTGCTGACTCAATAACTACAGAGCTCCAAACCAAAAACTGTGCACCGGGAGCTTCATGGCAGGGGTTTCCATGGTCGAGCAGCTGCATGCAAGCCTTACATCACCCAGCATGATGCCAAGCGTCAGATGGAGCGGTGTAAAGCACGCTGCCGCTGGACTCTGGAGTGGTGGAAACGTGTTCTGTGGAATGATGAATCACACAACTCTATCTGGCGGTCTGATGGACGAGTCTGGGTTTGGTGAATGCCAGGAGAACGTTCCCTGCCTGACTGCACTGTGCCAACTGTAAAGTTTGGTGGAAGAGGGATAATGCTATGGGCTTGTTTTTCTGGGGTCGGCCTCGGGCCCTTAGTTCCAGTGAGGGGAAATCTTAATGCTTCAGGTCACCAAGACTTTTTTGACAATTCTCTGCTTCCAACTTTGTGGAAAAGGTTTGGGGAAGGCCCTTTTCTGCTCCAGCATGACTGAGCCCCAGTGCACAAAGAAGGGTCCATAAAGGCATGGCTGGGTGAGTTTGGTGTGGAAGAACTTGACTGGCCCGCACAGAGCCCTGTGAGGTCAAACATCAGTATGTGACCAAACAAATGCTCTTCTGGATGAATAGGCGAACATTCCCACAGACACACTCCAAAATCTTGTAAAAAGCCTTCCCAGAAGAGTGGAAGCTGTTATAGCTATGCATATTAATGCCTATGAATTTAGAACAGGATGTCATAAAAGCTCCTGTAGGTGTAATGTGTAGGTGGTCCAATACTTTTATCCATATAGTGTAAATTGGGATTCTTTTAGAATTCTACTTATCTAAGTGTGTGATGCAGCAAACACACACACACACACACACACATCTCCCCTCCAGGCATAAAAAATGTCAGAGGACCATGGACAAAACGGAAGAGCCCATCTTCCCTCCGGACTGAATTTATTAACTTGGACATGTTTTAAAATTAATGACTGTTTTCTCTACAGATAAGACGCTGGAGAATGGAACACACACACACACACACACACACACACACACATTAAAACCCCTCCTTGGAGCCTCTCTGGTAAACGCAAACTCTCTGGTTTCTCAACCTTGAGTCTCAATTAGTGCCTAAAACAATCAGAAATCCTTACTGAAATAAATAAATAAATACATATTTTTACTTTTCTAACCACTGTTAACCTTTGCTATGTCTTAAAATCCTTTAGTTATATTACAAACATAGAAAAATTACATGCTCTCAAACTTATTGGCACATAAAGCCATTAAATTTCTATGATGAAGCCACTTTGCCATCTAGTGGCCATTTTCAGTAACAAGCTTCTGACTTACTGATAAACTATTACTGTATTGATTCTCTTTAAAGTAATCATTAAGGATATTATCCATAAATGATTTTAATATTCGTGCCTTGCAGAGTTTAAAGGTATTCATCTGCTACATAATTCTTAGCCACAGCGTATAGAACTGATGTGTTATTGGTTTGTTCTTAGATAGATAGATAGATAGATAGATAGAGAGATAGAGAGATAGAGAGATAGAGAGATAGAGAGATAGAATCATGGCGAGATGGGGGGAGTGGAAGGTTGCATACAATGCAGGCATTTCCAAAGCCTTAATCTAACCATCAGGACTGTGTTTATATCGAGTGATTAAGTGGCCTCTTTAAGATAAGCTCGTAAACTGACCATCACAACAATGCAAATCTCAAGCAAATTGACAAACGATGAAAGATCTGAGGATTAATTGAGTGTGTAACTGTGTGTGTACAGACCTCATACAGCTGTCGGTTGGTACTGAGGACGAAAGACAAAATGTGAAGCACTTTGATCCTTATCACACTACGAGTCTCATTCCTTTCAGGGAGATGGGAGCAGGATAGAGGAGAGAAACAGAGAGGGGGTGGAGAAAGAAAAGGGATTAAAGTAGTGATTAAAAAAGAGGGACATGAGAAACAATAACACCTGGTCACTGTGGCCTTAGATAGCACCACCACTGTGTGTGTGTGTGTGTGTATGTCCTACCTGAAGAATTTCTCCATGAGGCGGTGAAGGCTCTGAATCCAGCCATCCTTAGCTGGTTGGATGGACTGAGCCCTGTAGGAGATGAGGGTCAGGACAGACGCATCCTGACACACACACACACAGACAGAGAAATTAAAGTTAGAAAAGAGGCAGAAGAATATGGACTGCTCAATATGTAGGAGGACGAAATGACAAGAAATGGAAATCCAAAAGAACTAACAGGCCTCTTGTCAGCACACTTCTCCACCAGACTGAAGAACCTCTCAGTGGAGCCATGGTAACCATTCTGCTCGTACAGCTCCTCCACTGTGGTCAGCAGCTCGTACACAATGGCCTTCAGCTCTGCACTGCCTATCGTCTGTGAAAATTAATGGAGATACATCAGTCTCAACTGATCATTTAAACTGGCATTTGACCATGTATGTATGGCATGCGTGCGTGTGTACCTGGATCTGCTGCAGTAGTCTCTCGATGATGCCCAGCAGAATATCCCAGGTGACGACCTGCAGCTCCTTGCCGTACTTCTTGATCAGTCTGGTGATGGACAGGACGATCTCGTAGGACACCACCTCATTGACACATGACATGGCCTGGGTGGGTCAGAGGCAAAATCAGTCACAAGTACTTGAAACTGCATTATCTTAAAGTATCATCATTCTTCTTCCAAGCTATAACTCCTATTTACTCATTTCTTATGTGTCACGCAGTCTAAGCTCTTCTGTGTGCTTCTAGGCTCATACACTATTTTTACCAATGGTTGACAATGACTTATTCAAGACTTCTTCACAAACTTGAGTTTAATTCCATGACCAAAATGAAACCACTAGAAAGACGTTTTAACACTATGTACATTGGAAAAGTTGCTCATACTGTATAAGTTTTAAATGCTGTATGTGTGTGTATCTTCAACATCACACTCGAATTACTATAATATGAACTAGAATTTTCCATAGCTTTCCCAACAGCTACAATTGTTAGTTTTTGTTTATTCAGTTTTTTTATTTACAAATCTTTCCAGGCTTTGCGTGACCATATGAACCCTGGTACTTGCGTAGGTGTGCATGTGTGTGTATGAGTGTGTGTTACCTTGTAGAAAGATGGCAGGACAAGTGTGGGTGTGTTTTTGAGGGCAGGGAGTCTGTGCGCCCCCCACAGGGCCATCCCAACAAAGAATACAGCACCTCTCAGCAATGGCGCATCCTCCATATACACCCTGGGGGAGGGGGGGCGTTGCAGGGAGTTAGAGAAGCACACACACACACACACACACACACACAAAAAGGAGCCATAAACTCTCCAAAGGGACAAGAAATATACTGATCAAAAATATAGAACCAGCCCAAAACGATACCTTTCTTCCATTATGCGGCACATGGTGTAAATTGCACTGTGGCCAAGGTGAGTCCCCAAGACCTTCCTCATCAACTGGAGACAAAGAGGAGCAGCAGGAAGAGGAGAGGGCACAAAGTGAAGGACAGAGTTAGATGAGTTATGCTTTTTTAGAGTCCTCAGCTACGAGGCTAAAGCAAGCTGTGTTTGTGTGTGTGTGTGTTATCTCACCTTCCAGCATGATTCACAAAACTCTTTGACGTTGACGGTACGACAGAGTGTGATGATGAAGATGGTGAGAGAGTCTGAGGGCAGGCAATTGTAGCAGACCACAGCATCCAGAACCTGCAGGGCCACCTGGACCAACACACACACACACACACATGCACACACACATGCATATATTCATAGGCACATCATCAACACTGAACATTTGCAAAAGTCTACCAATTCTCTTCAGATGAAAGTACTGTTAACTGTTAACAGTAATTAGTACTGAGTTCAACAAAAATTATTGCAATGAACAATGCAGCATTTTTGGGATGTTTTACAGTAGAGCTGGGGTAAAAAAAAAAAAAAAAATCATATTTGATTAATTTTACAAATACAGTGATTGTAATATGATTGATGATTTTAGTAGAAAAGATAATTGTTGCATCATAATTTTCATTTTCAGTGAAAAAGCTATTAAAATTATACCTGTGTGATTTTTGGGGTGTCTCTACTGAAAAGATATTTAATATATAATTAATTGTTTAATTAACTGCCCCACTTTCAAGGCATAAGACACAAAATTTTGATCTGAAAATATGTTTCTCTGAACTGGTATTGTTACTGTATTTGTATAATTAATAATAGTCCATGAGTTTGAGGGCTGACAAAGCTGCAACTTGCTTTCAACACAACCTTATATGCGCAGTTTTTAAGGTCATATCAGGAGGACAGTCACATTTAATTTGAAGTCATATCAAGAGAAGAGTAAAAGTAATTCTGAAACTCTTCTACATAACGCATAATAAATGACAGCCAAATTGTTCTGCATGTTTTGAAAACCTACTTAACCTTCACACACACACACCGATGAAAAATAAGCACTATAGTGATTTGCTATGTAAATCTGATGCCGGTGCAAAATGCAGCTAACACTACGGGATTGAATGGTGAAGGTTTTCGCTTTGGCATAAATGTAACCAGCACTGTAGTAATCTGTCAGTGCTTTCACTGATAATGAAAGTAGCATTAACTTAAAACGTCTGCAACACCTCCAAAATGACTAAGAACACTGTTGAATGAATGCATATAAATGAGCAAATCCCAGAGACGAGTACAGAAGAAATATTGAGATGATCAGAAAGAAAATAGATTACACAAGATTGGTTCCCCGGTGTCTACAAGTTTGTTAGATGCTGAGAAAGATTACACTGTGGCCACATTTTGCCTATCAACAAATGCAGCATACAAACAAACTGATGAGTGAGGCCCATTATAACGACACCAGGCAAGCAGAAAGGGTATTTTCTTATTGCAGGGTCCTCATCATTGACTGTGAAGTTACATTTTAATGATAATTTATGTTTTTCTTTTGAGTATACAGAGGAATGACTATGCCATAATCATCCTCCTCTGTTGTGGATCATCAGTTTCTGTTGGTGTCTTTGCAACAAGCAAATGTCTAAATAAAACTGATTTTATTTCCAATTCAGATATAAACACTTGCAGAAAGTTTCACTACTGTAGTATGTTGTTCAAGCTATGAGTGGGTAGACAGTAAACTTGCTCAGTATTATCTCATAATACAGCTTGATGGTCTTGAAAACAACGTGTGAGAATGCCATCAAAAATCAACCACATAGCTTCATCAAACGTGTAATTCCCTTGCTATTTTTTTTTAATACTGCATTTTCACTTGAAAAAAAAAAGCTCTTTAATTCACACAGAAGTAGGATGAAACCACTTCTTTCAGCAAGACCAGACAACCACTAATGTTTTCTCATCTCCTAAAATCAACTGAACTTCGGGCGTAAATATGTGATGTCTCAGTTTAACCACACTTAAGAGAATGGTGTAAAAACACCAATAAAACTTCCCTTTCCTTCCTTCAGGGTTACCCAAAGCAGATGAGTTCTCAAATTGGTTTCCCCTCAGTCTTTACTCTCTGTTCACTAATTATAAAAAGTCACAGACTGATTAATAAAGCTAAACTACTTCTTGAGGAATTAAAATTAAACTTTTAATTAACTAAGTAAAAATGTATGCTTGTTATTTCAGACTTCTCTTGAATTCCTCGTGCAAAAAGAGACATTTGAAAAAAACAAAACAAATACCTACCTCAATGTCTGTGGAGGATGTTGTTCGATTACACAGAAGGCAGATTTTTCTGTAAAGAATAAGAACAACAGAACATGAAAGTACAGGTTAGTAGCTGACATTTTCTGGGTGAAAAAAAATGAGTATGTGTTTAATTGTCTGTCTGTCTGTCTGTATTGTCCTCTTACTGGACCATAATGGAGACGTTCTGGTCCAGGTAGCAGCTGTTAAACTTGACAAGGTTCACAAGCACGTGGAGGAAGTCGCAGGTAAGACCTATGTCCATCCACAGCAGAACAAACCGAGCTGAGGAAGGAGAAAAAAGGACAGAACAAAAATATTATCTATTAAATTATATAAAAATGCATGGTGATCCTATATACTTTCATAATTTAAGATTGGCCTTCAATGGTAAGCAAAATACCAAATCTGCACACTATGTCAATGACGAGCACAGAGCATGACAACATTGATTTTTTATTTTTACATTTAAGCTTAAGCCATTGCTGTGAAAATTTTTTGGTCATATTTATTTTATTAAAACTGAGCATGAGTATTTTCTAATTGCTACAAGTGGAGTCTCACCTATGTCCTCCTCCAGGTATGTGATGTCTTTGCCATTTTCTGTCAGGGCCTTGAAGACTTCCAGCCTATCAGACAGGTCTTCGTTGGATGGCTGGTAATCTCTGATTATTTTAAAAAAGTACGCCCTCAGAGGACCGAGCCGCTCACCCTTCAAACAAGAATACAGCAAACCAAAAGATGAATATTCCATTATAATGACAGGAACTAGGTTCTCTTTTTGTTTGTGTGTATGCATGCATATGGTGTTTATACCTGTCCCTGTATGATGGCCCTAAGCAGGAGGAGAACAGCATGTCTGGCTTCAGGCGGCTGTTCTGGACTTAACATGTCCTCCACTGCCTTCCATACAGCCTCTACACCGTACTGTAAACACACAGGGAGGTTAACAAACACACACAACCACACGTAGTGATGCCCCACATCATCAACATTACATCATTATCAGACTCACATCCTCAAATTTTTTGGTCTTTGCCAGATCACACACATGACTGATTACACGGATCCGATTGCCCAGACCACAGTCTGGATTTAGTTCCTATGAAAAAGAAGAGCATAAGGGTTAAAAAATGAACAAAAACCCGACATGGTGCAAATCGCAGTGGGAAAATGATAAGCACATGGTGGGTATGGGTTTACATGAACATGCATGGAAGATCATGCAGTTTCCTCTGCCTGCCAATGCACACCTTGAGTAGGTCAAACGTGATGATGAATTCAGATGGCTTTGTCTCGTTCTGCTTGCTGGGTGGTCTTGTGGGTCCCAGGCCAAAGATTCCCTTCACTTTGTCCTTGAGACTTTCTTTGCTTGGCTGTTTGTTCATGGCCAGGGCTGTAGGAGTGATGGTCGCCTGTCGAAATAAACAAGTGCTACACTTAGCTTGGATTATTAGGATACAATACCTAACATTATTGACTTTGGAGGCAGTCTCCTAAATGGACAGGAACTTGAGGGCCGCTTGCTAGCCACTAAGTGAAAGTGACTATTAAACCTGTTCAGTCGATTCCTTTGCACTGTGCTATCCCCTACTAGATGTATATAGCATTAGATAAAGCCAAGCAACAGTGGTAGCATTTGTACTGGTCCGTATTAAAGAAAATGTCAACACTAAACAAGTTGCATCAATAGGGGTGGAGAGAAAAAATTGATTAACTTAAGTATTGCATGTCTTTTTTCTATGATTTTTAAAATCAATTTTTCTTTATTACTGAAGTGATTTAAAGTAAAGATACTGGTATCATACAAAACTAGAGATAAGGAATCTGTTGGCACCAAGTATGTCATGCTAGGTTGTTGGCAAGGGGAATAAGTATTGCTCCAAAGTTAGGCTAAATTTTGGCGAGGGAAATACTGGCATGGCCATTTTCAAAGGAGTTTCTTGACCTCTCACCTCCAGGTATCTCAATGAAAATGGGTTCTCTGGGCACCCACAGGTCTCCTCTTTGCATACATGCCCAACTTATGCTAATCCAATGCAGTTTGGGCCACAGACCATGCAGCACAAATGTGTTCATTTGGCATATTGTAAAATGGCGTATTTGTACAGACTGGGGCCTAAACAGTCTTGGAGTTGCACAAATTGGGTTCGACTGGAAAGCTGAGACTCAGTGAGCCTCATTTTATCATGTGTGATGATGTTAGCCCCCACAGTGGCAATTTCATTGTAGTGACACCACTTTTTGAAACTTGACATCACTGTATAAAATGACCTATTGTGACCTTTTAGATAATCACAGCCTGATGAAACTTTAAATCCACAAACTAGAGGACAATTT
>OMLB01008507.1:1460-26447 GCA_900302555.1 Myripristis jacobus | reverse complement strand
GATACGTAGATAGGTAGATATGAGGAATTATTCCCACTAATAAAGAAAATAAAGCAAAATTAGTTAAAATAATTTTAACAATTAAATATTATAAATTATAATATTATAATATAATTGTCCTGACCATAGTCAGGACATATTATTACTTAATCGGTAATTATTCTGTAGAAATCCATAGAACCATGGCTCGGAAACTACTGTTGCACCTTCCACCAACAAGTGACAGTATATATACTGTACAATATCAAATGACAATAAGTGGCTATGAATTCACTGCTGAGATACATTGCAAATCTTTATAGGAATATTACAGTGTGTTATTAGGGCAATAATCTCCATACAGTCGAGGCTCTAAGTTTGGAATATTATTTCACTCCCTAAACATTTGTGGCCCCTACCTGTGATGGAAAAATATTCAGCAACTTCATTTCCATTTAACTGGCTGAAGCAAGTCTCTTTAGCCAGGCTGCCTCGCTGACTGTAAGCCTGTGAGCTCCTCTACACAACTTTCAGACTCTAAAACTTTTGCCTCCTTTACATTTTTTTGGCTCCTGTACAGTAGTTTCTGCATTTTAACTTAATGAACCAAAGTTATGTTAAATGCCCCTTTAAATCATTTTTTATTAGCCATTCATGCCTATAAAGTTATTTATTCCTCTATAATTGGCTTCCCATAGCCTGCCCATAGGGGACTTTATGCATTTAAGCATAGTACACACACTTATAGCCTTTGTTGTTGCTGCTGTTTTTTTTTCATGGCCTTGTCAGGTATATTAGGTATATTGTGTGTGCCGCCCCCCTCTTGGTAACCTCATCTTTGAAAATGTCTGCCAAACAAGCGCTTAATGCTTCCCTTGCTTTTGTTTGCCTTTACTCCATGACTGTTTGAGCTATTCCATTAAAAATCACACTGCCATTTAGGATAGTTGAAATAAAACTACTGGCTGGGGTTAATTTGTATTACAGAGTATAGATTCTAATAATAATAATTGTTATTATTATAATACATTTTGTTTGTATAGCGCTTCTTATGGTGCTCAAAAACACCTAATAACAGTTTAAAAAAGGGCTGTACATTAAAGATGGCCTCATATGTGTGTTCTGCAAGGACAAGGCTATTTGTTGATCTTAATAATCTTGAAAACCCAAATGTCAGGGTTTGGGAAATAGCTGAAAAAGCTGATTGTAGGTCAATCAACCAGAAATAGACGAGGACATACTGTACTGTAGGTTACTGAAGAGCTGCGGCACGCCTCGTCTGCACGGCTGCAGATCCAGAGGAAACCACCAAACTCTGGCTCGCCCTCCCTCAAGTGAGCAGAGAGAGAGAGAGAGAGACAGACAGAGAGAGAGAGAGAGAGAGACATATAAAGAGAGACAGAGAGAGAGACAGAGAGAGAGACAGACAGGCAGCCAGACAAAGAGAGAAACAGACAGACAGAGAGAGAGAGAGAGAGAGAGAGAGCACTGGCCCAACATGCTTGCAAACACATGAATGCCATTCATCTGGTCAGTCAAATCTGGGTTGTGTTTCTGTTTGTTTGTTTGTTTGTTTTATGTTTAGTTTTTAGTTTTTTTCCTCCCAGCTTTCCCATCGCCTACGTATGGCCCAGTTCCAAACTTAACCTTTAGGCTATTTCCATAAATGAGCTCTGGTTGTGTGGTATATTTTCCAATACGCACAGAAGTCACATGGATTTTTTAAAAAATTTTATCTATTCAATGTTCAGTGAATGTAGTCTAATTTCTTCAGCCTGCAACCTCACATTCTCATAAGAAGAAAAACAACAACAACAGCAACACTGCTATACCCATATGCTATGCCCATACTTCTGCTATTATTTTATTTTATTTTATTTTATGTGCTGTTTTACCAACATCTTAACAGTTTATTATCAAATGTCAAAGTTTCAAAAGTGGATGATGAAGATCTAGTCTACTACCATTACCCCCACTTCTGCTCATATTATTATTAACTCTTTTAGTAAAATTCAAAATCAGAAACAGTTTATTGATCCTCGAGTGGAAACTGGGTCAGTTGCAGTTGCTCAGATCCTCAAGTGAACAATTAAATTATAAGAAAATAGGAAGAAATACGAAATATAAAACTTTGTGCCTTACAAATTTTAAAAAGTATGTGCATAATGTGCATTAATCCCACAAGATATTACAACAGTATACACAGAAATAAGAAATTGAGCAAAATTGAGCTATATACCCCTTATATAAACAGGAATATTGCACTGTTGAATTACTACTTAAAGTATATTGCACTGTTGAATTACTACTTAAAGTACTTTGACTGCCAGGCTACTACTGCTGTTACTACTGCTAATAATAACAGCACTAATGCACTGATGAATTTATGTATTTTTGTGGGTTTTTGTTCCCTTGCTGTCATGTTGTTGAAGTTCAATTGTGTTGCACATTTAGCACCACACAGCTGTGCTGCTCCATGATTTTTAGTTTGTGGTTCGGTATGGTTCGGGTGTGGTAAAACCAGAGTTAATTTTGTCAGCGGATATGAAGACAACAAAATAAAAATAGCTAAAAGTAGATCATAGATAACATTAACTGTGATGATGTGTATGTTTGGTTTTCACTGAAGAGACGGGATGAAAATGTTATTAGTCGACTGTCAGATGTCCAAAAATCCCCCCTCTGGTGCGTCTCTCAGTATATAACCTCACTGCATGCCACCCTGTCATTGGTTGAAGTTCAGTGTGCCACCTTGTCATTGGTTGAATTGGTTGAATGAGGGCGGGGCCACAGCCATACAGAGCTCACTGTGATTCACACAACACTCCTGTCAACAAGAAAAGAACAGATCTGTGTTCACACTTTCCTGATAATGCTGCAGGAAATAAAACACAAAGCGCAGCAGGAACAGACGAGCTGCCCTGTGCTGCTGTGTGACGGCTGTGCTATTGTGATCATCGGTCAGGATCAAAATCACTGCATGTAATGTCACATGGGAAGCAGCTAAATAAATCTAGCTACAGTGGCTACAGAAATAAAGTTGAGTTTGCTGATTTGGAATAAAGCAGCATCCAGTCCAGCTCCTCTTCCCCTGCTCTGCACTCTGGATCATTAAACACAGTGCAGCTAAAATCATCTGTGTGTGCCTGATGAAAAGTCAGTGTGTTGATTTCATTTTAAAAATCACAAAAATGCATTTTACTAAGATGAGACTAAAACTTTTATAGATTTTGTTGACTAAAGCTGGACTAAAACTTAACAATAATTCCGATGACTAATGTGCATTTTAGTCAAAAGATGAAGACTAAAACTAAATCTACTGGGTAAATCACGGTGCTGACACAGCACCGTGGGGAAACAAGAAATAGAAGAGGGTAGAGGCCTTTTGTAGCTGTGCAGAATGCAATGTAAAGCGCTTTACAGAGAATAAGAACAGTAATGAGGAGGAAGCCCTTGGCAGGATGCATACCTCCAGCAGCAACACACAGCTGTCCAGGATAGTCACCACAATTTCTGCAAAGTGTCATGCAAATCCATTCATAGGTTCTAGAGATATCCCACTAACAAACACCCGTCCCAACTCCACAGGTGGAGGTAATGATGCAGTCCATTAAACAGGAATAATTACAGCACAGCCCCAATGAAAACACAGTCAGTCAAAATAAAATGACAAAGTGTACCGATAAAAGAATGCATGCACTGTTAAGAATAAATATAAACAAACAATAAATAAAAACAGTTCAAAGATGTAAACAGAGCAACTAAAAGTTTTTTTTGTTTTTTTTTGTTGAAGGTATGGCGTTTGAACTGGCGTTTGAAATCGACTCAGTTTGCCTGTCTGATTTCAAATTCAAGTTCAAATTAGCTTCATTGGCATGACAGGATGCAGACCTGTGTTGCCATAGCAGCAAAGGAAAAAATAGGTGGTACATTTTGCCAGAGGCGCACTGTATCCTTTGGCTTTGTGTTGCACATTCAAAAAAAGGGGGTTTTTGAATGGAAGTCAAGCCTGTGTGATGGCGTATCAGGGCCACTGTGGGGAGTAAAAAAATTCAGAGCTGAGGAAAAAATGGAGGAAAATAAAACTTCTGAGAGTACAGTTGTAAATTTATGAGAAAAAAATCACAAATTTATGAGAAAAAACTTGAAAAACTCAAATTTTTGAGTGTTTTTTCTTACAATTTGTGAGTTTTTTTCTAATAAATTCCTGACATCAGAACTCTAAAGGTTCTTAAACACCGGCATGCATAGCGAAATAGCGGAACAAAAGTCCGAAAAAACTCACTGGCGAAAATTTCGCCTATAACTATTCACACCAATCAGTGATGCGAATGTGTGTATTGCGAAATATGAATCCCACAGCGCGCAGGAGAGTGTTCTGACAGGAAAAAAACACTTCGTCCTCCGATGAGGATCTTGTCATTTTTGAATTGCTTACCCGTTCAAAGAGGAGATTTTGGGTCCACCCGCTTTTACAGAGCAGGGATAGGAGCCACCTGCTGATACAGGAATTAAAATTGTATCATGACCATTTCTGAACTTATTTTCGGATGTCTGTGGGACAATTCGAGACTCTCCTGGGTATACTGGAACCGCATCTAGAGAGACAGAGAACCAGCTATCGGGATCCCATTGACCCAGAGCAGCAACTGGCTGTCTGTTTGAGGTAGGCTATCATAATATTTTATAGGGCAGCTACTGTGGAGAAACGCTGCCTCTCGTGCAGGCACTGACGTAATGTTGTTGTTGTGAATGGAGACTGGTGATTGGCTGCTGCAGTTTGTTTGCCTAGAAAAATCGAGCTTGTTGCGAAAAATAAATCTCTTGCATTTCGACTTTTTGTATTTTGCGTTCTGTGTGCAAGTACTAAATGCATGTTATGAGTTTGAAAAAATACGAAGTATTTGCATGAAAATAACGCCGCTGGTATGTAAGAACCTTCAATCTCAGTCTTTTCTTGCAAATTTGTGACTTACATTTTTTTTCTCATAAATATATGACTAAGGGTTTTTTTTCTAATAAATTAATGACTTTAATCTCAGAGAATATTTTTTATTTGGTCAAGGAAACACATCGAGTCACTTTGCTCAATCTGGTTCTTAGTTCCTTGACCCAAAAAAAAAAGTAAAAGAAAAGACAAAGTATTGTTACAAATTTTTCCTCCAAACTTTGTGAGTCTTTTTCTCATAAATTTCCAACTCTAACCTCAGAGAATGTCTGAGTTTTTTTTCTGTCAATATCACCCGTCCCTCGCCTGGCTCCATGATGTTTTTTCCTCTCTACACTGGCCCTGATTGGCCGTCATAAGCCATGGCCCAGGTCAGATTATGAATAAGTCTTTTTTTGACACATAACAAATGGAGGAGGCTGTGTGTGCTGAGAATCCTCTCCTTACACTCCCTGCTGCTGCAGTGTGATGCAGAACCAGGTGCAGCTCAGGTGCAGAAACCACACGACTGTTGACAGCTCTGTTGAAATCTGGGCTTTGACGCCGCCATCAGTTTTCCACTGCTGGCGTGTTGTTGGTGCATCGGCCACGACTTGAGACCGATCCACCACTCAGGTTGGCCGCCTGAGCTGCCCCAGACAGATGCAGCAAAGTCTGTTGTTTCACATCAGATGTGCAGGTTTGAGATTTTACGCTCATAATTTTGTGCAGAAGGTTGTCCTGCGTTAGTGTGATTGTCTGTCTTTGCAAAGTGATCATTAATAGAATGAATGACATCATATTAATGTGATTAAAAATAATATAATATTAATTAGAGTGTAGACAGTCCTTCGTTTTGTGTTTGTTGATGTAGCAGAAATGGAGGCTAAAACCTGGAAAGCCTTTAAAAAAAACGTTCACAAACGTATGAGAAAAAAAGGGTTTTCTTGTTTTTTTCCTTTTTTGGGGGGGTCAATGAAGCAAATTGCTTCACTTTGCTGAATCTAGTTCTTGTTTCTTAGTTCCTTGAAAAAAAGTAAAAGAAAAAGATTTCTTTTTGGGCTAAAATGAAAGAGTTTTTTTTTCTCTCGCAAATCTGTGACTTTATAATCTCAGAATGTTCTAGTTGAGATTTTTCTCGTAAATTTACCACTTCAGTCTTGGAAATTCTGAGTGTTTTTTCTCAGAATATTACCTCCCTCCCCTGGCTCTGTAATTTTTCCTCTCCTTGTAATGGCCCTATTATTCTGTCATAAATGAACCCAAATCCAAATCTTTAAGTAAAAGTCAAAAAGCAGCTCTTGTAAAAATGTACTTTGGGTTAAAGCTGCTTGAAAAAGAAGCAGATGTTGATCTGATCCTCCTGACACAATGTAAAAAGAGCAGGAGGGCAGGAGGGTTCACGATGTGAAACTACAGACTTTTGAGATTATTCAGACCATGATTAAAAAAAGAAAAAAGAAAAAGAAAACACCCATTCCATTTATTCAACAGCATTACTACACTGATATTTGTATTGGTATTAGCCATCAGCCAGGCAAACAACCAGATTAACACCAAATCAGCTACAGCTTTTTGCCCAATGTCAAGCCATACAGTTACTGATGTATGAGTTTGTCCATTTTATGTTGTATTTTGTTAACATTTAGATGTACAGGTTTGACACAACTGGTCATTATTTACAGCTGGTCAACATTTTCACTCTGGTTTATTTTAGATTAAATTAGAGTGTATTGGAAGTAGTGTAACTCTTCAGTACACACAAACCTGTTCAGGTATAATTAGCTTCCAAAAATATGACAGCATATTAAAGTAATAAATGAAATTGTGTAAGTTGCCTATAGGATCAGCATCTCAGCAGGATTGGGAACCCTCGCTAGCGACAGTGTCAGTGTAACTCAATACCCGCCGAGCTTCAGGACCAAATCTAGGTCCTGATTGATGACTTAATGATTTATAACACCATCTCTGCCATGAGATGTGCAGGCCTGCCGTGGAGTCCGGGGGAAGCTGGTAAATCAGGCTCAACGGGAAGCAGTTTGCACTAAATACCGCACTAACCATCAGTTCGCCTCAAAGAGCTGCCAGCCTTGTAGAAGAACGTTCCGTCATCGTCTAAATATCATTTCAGAGGCTTTTCCAGCCTTTGGACTTGGTATTGTTGACGTTACAGGATATTATTTTTCTGCATTTGTCAGTTTTTATTGTTGTGTAGTTAGTTCAGTTTTGGTTTCGTTTATATTTATTTGTTTGTTTGTGTGTTAATTAAATTTTTACATTTTTTTGCTTCACTTTTGTTTAGTTTCAGTTCCACATTTAATATTTTTAAAGGTGTACTAACAGAAATTCTTAACTGGTATTTTGTATATTCTTGTAATGGGTTTGGATAATGCAAACAAAAATACAGTCAGTTTTGAAAAATTGTGATTACAACAAATTTTATGGTCAGTGCTTCAAAATCAGATGACTCAAATTCTCTGCCTAGACTTCAATCTCTTTTTCATGCTCGGTATAAAGAGGAAGAGAGAAAGTATATTTTTATTTTAGTTTTTTTTGCAAGTTTCTTAATTTCTAAATTTCTTAATTTGTAATTGAGCTTATGACAGTGCTTTGTAACATCAGCGGTCGTAAATTGTTTTAGTTTTCATTTTAATTTACAGTACGGACCTTAATGTGATAATAATGACCATAAGGCATTTTTTGTGTGTTTTAAGATCGTTAATAGATTCCCACTTTTATTATTCAGTGTGTCCCAAATGTCAGAAAAGTGTAGGCCTAATTGTTGCTTTACACATGAACAAAACTTGTCTACTCCTGCAAAAAACATCAGAAATGGGATGCAGTCTGCAAATGGACGATCATCATTGTGATGATTTGACGTTTTTCATAAATATCATCTCTGTATCGGCTGAATTGGAGAAATATGTTGTGATGTCAGTATAAGGACTGTAGCTTTGCAGTATGGAGGATTAAATTTGTTTTTTGAAACTGGTGCTTTTCTTTTGAAGCTGCCAGTGGCTGTTATGTTCTGATATCTGATTTGGAGCAAAACAAAACCAAAAAAAATCTCACGACTGTCATGCCAAAAAAATAATAAATTCCTGGTTTCTGTCTGCGAGTTGTATTTTTGTTGGGGTGGAAAGCTTGGGAAACTTGGAAAAGCTGGGAAAAACAAAAACATAACAAACCAAAAAAGAAATCTCTCTTGATATCACCTGTTCACTGGCTGGGAAGCTCTGGGATGCTACCTTAACAAAAGCTGCAAATTCAACCAATGAAAAATAATCATTAATAACTGAGTCTTACATCAGTAGTTTCCATGTCAGTGTTTCTGTTCAGGAAGCTGTTGAGGCATTCAGAGCTGAGAGCTAAACTGAAGTTGTTGTTTTTTTGCCAAATGTGGATTGAAAGAAAAAAAAGACTTCTGGGTCAAGGGTTTCCAGGTGTGTGACCACACATGCACCAGTTTCTGCAGATTGAGAGATTGACGACTTATCTGAAAGCAAAAGCTGAGGTGAAGCTTCGTTAGGAAAATTTACTGTAAACCCTGAAACCCAAACTGCTCCCAGATCCTCGCTGTCTCACCTTATTTTATGAATTTGTGCTTGTTTTTATGTTGGCGTATTAGGGCCACTGTAGGGAGAGAAAAAATATGGAGGGGGAGTAATATTCTGAGAAAAAACTCAGAATTTCAGTAAATATATGAGAAAAAACTCAGAAAAGTATTTTTTCTTATACTCATCTTCCTATACTCTCTTATTTCTAACGGCTCCAGTAGAAGAAGAAGTAGTTTAAATGTGGGACTTTATAATCCCAGAATTCTTGAGTTTTTTCTCATAAATTTGTGAGTTTTTTTCTTGTAGATTTACCACTTTAATCCCATAAATTCTTAGTTTTTTTCTCATATTATTATACTATTGTGTCATATACTTTAAAATCCTCATGTACTTGTCACATTCTGTTATTGTGTGTGTGTGTGTGTTTTGTTGTTGTTGTTCTCTTATTTCTTGTCCTTGTAGTTTGTCATCTTCTGCATTTCAGCTCATATTTCTCTCTCCTATTTTCTCTCTGACAGTTTTCTCATGACTGGTGTGGCACATAGTTACCTCATTTCACCTTTACCTGTCATCATATCCTGATTTGTTAATCATTAAACTATCAAGCCCAGACTTTTGCTCACAGGTACTGTAGCCTGCTGCCACTATTTTAACAGGCTGTTGGCTGGAAGCTCAATCTTTACAGAAAACTGCCGCTTCCAAAAAAGCCAATGCTCTCATGATGTTTTTTGAACTGTAATCATGAAACATAAGGACACAGCAGTGGGGCTTTTTGTGCTTTTGTGGAATTTGAAAGGGAGAATCTTTGAGAAGGATGTGTGTTCCTGCTACAGTGGCCAATAGTTCATCATTAAATCAGTGAGGGGAGGGTAGGAGTGCCCACTTTTATTAGAGAAGAACAATCCAGACGAACCTGGAAGTCATATTCTGCTTCCTGTTGAGTGCACCACACTTCTGTGTTTCTCTGTGTGGGCCCTTGTGGGTGGTGGTCTCGCATTTCTGCATTTCACAAATGTGGTTTGTCATCTGCATCCCTGCAGGCAAGGCCTCTCTTCAGCCATCTCAACATGATCACCGGGGGATTCAGCCCAAATATGACGCAGAATATAAACGCTGCACGCGCTTTCTCAAACAGCAACGGCTTCACAGACAATGGAAATGTTTGGGCAGTCGGCAGCAGGGCACGGGCAGGTACAGGGGGAACAATTTTGTGGCTTATAAGGGAAACAGGAAACTATATGACGTTGGGGGCGACTTAATGTGCAGCGTCAGGGCTGAAGAGCAGCAGTGGGTGGAAGGGAGAGCCGGCGAAACGTTCACTCCCACATTCCACTTGTGCGTCACTGATGACCCACTAAACTCCTCTGAGGGAATTAAAGAAACTGATGTCAATATCATTAAAGTGTCTAGCCTGCAATTCAGCCCTCTGCTTGCATTGACTGAAAGGTGAAAGTTACGCCTGTTTGCAGAGCTGGCCGCGCTCACGTGTCACAGTATAACTTTTGGACCTGTGGCAAAAGTATGACCTCAGTTACTAGAAAGAGGAGAGGAGGCATTTTCCTCCTCTGCCATGGAGCTTGTTGAAAGTCACACTGAGGGTATTAACATACATATTGTGAAGAAGTAATTACCAACATGATTTCCCTAATCAATTTTACGTGTTTGGATCTTTTTTTTTTTTGTCTTGCTTGTCAGACAGGTTTCACTGAGAGATTACCTTCCAGGTTTTCTTTGACAGCATTGGCACTCTTTTAATGAAAGGCCACTGCTCAAGAGTCACAGCCTATGTTGATGCTGTCTGTATTTGCAAAGAATTAGTTTGTTTTTTGTTGTGTTTTAATTCTTAGATGTGAAGGAGAGGATTAGCAGGTCAGAATGAAATGCTTCAGGTGGTTCCGCCGTTATACTGACACAGAATGCACAGAAAACATCAGGTTCATCATTGAAGTTCTCCGTCATTGTCTTTTACTTTTCCTCCTGCTGTGGAACAGGAGAATGTGGGTCAGTCACGGTCAGCAGTCACACTGAAAAGCATTCTTCACATCATCAACACTTTCTTTTTTTTTCCTTCCCAAATGGATGTCACAATTTAAAGTATGGGAGTCCTAGGAGGGAAGTAGGTCACTGTTACAGCATTATATAAGTGTTAGGTAAGATGATAGCCCAAACCCCATTTACTCTCACGTGCCATTCGAACAGACCAAATCAGAGCATGGCTGGAGGTTTGGCGCCCCTCAATGGTCAAGTTCAGCCAGTGCACTGAGAGGTTTCCTGGATGCGGATGAGTGTGAAACATCACTGTGCCTTGATATTTTGGGGGTGGGGGGTGGGGTTTGGTTGGAGATAAGACAACAGAAGAAAATAGGCCTATTTATGCCATGGGCCAGAGTGGGCTTTTCAAAGTAGCAGCCAACGTTTTCTATCAATATGTGAGGCATTTTATTTTCCTGAATGAGATGTCATCCACTTAAAAATATCCGCCGCCCACTCCTGCAGAAGTGGCTGCTGAAGTGAAAACACTTCATGGGTTCCTGTTATGAGTCACTGCAAGACTTTTCCTCGCAAACAAGTTGTGCTTTTCAGGACCGAGCCTCCCTCTCTGTGTTTTGGAAATGTTGATGGATAAATGTGAGGTGGTGGCAAAACTGTCTGAAAATGGACAGCATGGTTTGACATGAAACCCTGCAAGTTTCACATCAATGTAATGTACACAGGGATACTTGGATTGTGAAGTGGAGCTGAAAGACTGGTGATGGCTTAAAAGTACACAAAAAATTCCTTCTTGGACCAGTTTTTGATTTTTTTTTAATATTTAATGCATTCTACAAAACTTGATCTAATAATTGGATATCAGAACAGGTTTTAATACTTTTCAGTATCACTGGCAATACAATTGTATGACAGCATATTAGGGTCACTGTAAGGAAAAAAAATTACAGAGCCAGGGGAAAGTCAGAATTTTTACGATAAATTTATGAGGAAAAAAATAAGAAAAAAACTCAAATTCTGTGATCATAAAGTCCAAAATTTATGAGAAAAAAAACTTCTACTCTGGGATTTAGTCAGAAGGAAATCCTGGTGATTTGAGCTCATAATCACAATCTTCTCATCAGCATCTGGACTTGGATGAGACATTGCTGTGAGAAGAAAACAGTACTCTGATTCTGGGCTAAAATCATCAGGATTTCCTTGTTCCTAAATCCCATTGCAAAGAGCTCTGAAATTTTTTCCCACATAATGGCCCTAACACACTGTCGTACTGTTGTGACAACAAAATGAAATGAAAAATAAAAAGGTAACCAGGAAGCTTTTAAGTTGCATTCACTTAGTAACTGTAATAACAACCAATAACAACTAAACAGACCGTTTTGCCACATGACACGGTGGCATATTGTGCACGTGCCTCTGAACGATCGTCAGAGTGCGTCACTGCCAGCGGCCGATTAACGTTCGTGGAATATTTTCTGCTTTGTTGAGGATCTTGAACACGTGCCGACCTGCATGTTGGCTGCAACCATGAACCCAGCTGATCTCACGTTGCCTCAGGCTTTCAGTCTGCAGCACCAGTTGCAACACTTTTTTCTTTTTTTAATATCCCCCGCCAGACATTTCACCTGCTCTGTTGCTGCCGAGTTTTCCATTGTTGTCATGCAGTCTAGGTGTGGCTTTGTCTTCTTTATCTGTCTTGCTTTTCTCTCTTTATTAAGTTCCCTCCTGTATTCCTGCGTATCCTTCTTCTTCTTCTTCTTCTTCTTCTTCTTCTTCTTCTCCTTCTTCTGTCTTTCTTCCAAGGAAGTCCTATTTCCCATGTGTGAAAACCCACCAAACTTTGCACAAAGGTCCAGTCCCATGCTAGATTTCCTCAGCTGCAAACACAAGCCAATAGTCCTGATGGTGGCGCTACAGCAAGCCTCTAAATTTCAAAACTTTGAAAATTTATAATAAATCAACCATATGTGCTACAGCTTTGCAACTTTCATCAAAATGTAGCCCCAAAGAAACCTTTGTACACTTTATACTTAAACATCAGTTTTTCTCTTATGTTAAAAACTATTGTTAAAAACAAATGACCATCTCCATGCTGTCTAGATGCAATATGTGTATTTTCAGATTTTTGTCTTGATGATTGATTTTTTTTAATTTTTTATTTTATTGATTTATTTATTTATTTTTTTTTTACAGTGGTTTGAAATCTGCCTTTCCATGCATAGGTGGCTGCTGTCATGTGACTGGCTTAGTCAATTTGTGAAGCCTCACATGAACTGACACTTGCCAGTTAGCTCAGTGAGATAGAACATTGTCCTTCATGGCAGAAATTGTGAGTTCAAGCCTCAACTGATGCAAAATGCACATTAGAATGCCATCTTCCGATTCTGCACTTGTTGCTCAGCATTGCCTAAAATTGCCCAGCCCAGAGCATTGCTGCGCAGCAGCTATAATTCTTTCATTTATTTATTTGTCTGTCTCATCGTTTCGTTTGTTTTGATGTGAGATTTTAGTGACATGATTTTTGTCCTCTCTGTGTGCCTGCATTACTTTGCCTTTATGTTTTGTGACTGTGCAACTAAACTAAAACTAGACACCATTCAAACTGTTTTATTAAAACGGTGCTGCACCTTTAGTACATGCTAATTTAATGCATTTGCAGTACTTTTCCACTGATTAAAATAATACACTGGCATAATGCCACTGCAAACTGACATCTAGAACTCATTGCATTTGGTTTTATTTTTCGGAGTAAAGCATTGAGGGATGAATCCTTGGGCTGCATCAATGCTCAGTGATGCTCGATGAGCGGAGCAAACACTTTTATTCAGTTTGTTCATTGTGAATCGTTAACAGAGTATCTGACAACCCGCAGGACTGCCGGGACCTCAAGGTTGATGTGTTTATTTACAGTCTTTCGCGTCACGGCGATGGTTTAAAGTTCCTGATTTTTATGTTTCAGATCCCTCTGCGGAGGAAGAGGGCCAGAGCCAGGCTGCCTCCTCGATGCCAGCTGTAGACCTGCCAAGAAAAAGAAAGGGAGATGTGGAGGAGAGGTCAGACACCCATGCACAGTAAGACCGGGGCCATGCTGTTTCGGCAGCAACTCAGCGTCACTCCCCTTTTTTCTTCTCTGCTGTTAAATATGTTAATCCTATGCAAGGAGGCATTCTCATTATGTTTCTAATGATGCTGAAACACGTCTGCTTGACCTTACAGGGAGAGTCTTGACTTCGAAATGGACGAGGACCTCAGCAGGTAAATTCAGTGAGCAAAAACTTTTTAGCTGGAATTGTTGCCCTGTTTCAAGAATATCTGCAAAGAATTTTATTTTTGGTTCTGTTTTAATTCTTAGATCTGAAGGAGAGGATCAGCAGGTCAAAATGAAATGCTTCAGGTAGTTCTGCTACTTCACTTACACTTAAATTATGAAGCACTTAAAAAACATCGCATCTGTCTCTTCACAAAGCCTTTGTGGTTTAGCTGTGTCTTCGCCGCGCTCCTGTGACCGGAAAAATGACACTAGTTTGAAAAATATGATGCCTACTCTACTCCAAATAGTTTACCACATAAAATATAATTGTGAAGGTTTTTCTAAATTTTAAATTCCAATATGTAATAGTGGATAGTAAGCAGTTAATCTTGATGGCTGATAAAATGGTAGCCCTATTCCTGAGTGGATCGTCTCTGTTTTCACATTACTAAATGATGAACTTTAAAAAGAAATACATCGCATTGCGGATGTCTCGTTTTGCACCCACAGGGAGCCTCACCGCCAGATTGAGAAACGGCGGAGGGATAAAATGAACAACCTCATCGATGAGCTGGCCGCCATGATCCCTGCCTGTAAACCCATGGCTCGAAAGCTGGACAAACTCACCGTGTTGCGGAAGGCTGTGCAGCACCTGAAAAGCCTCAAAGGTAAATATTACCTGGTAAACCCTCAGGCGAGTGTGCAGTTTAATCAGCAAGAGCCCCACACAGTTAACCAAGAGCTTGTGTCCATGTGTTTTCAGCTGGCACGAGCAGCGCCTTCACTGATGCCACCTACAAGCCTTCCATCCTGCCTGAAGATGACCTCAAGCACCTTGTACTCAGGGTGGGTGCTTATTCAGGACTACAGCTGGCTCCCCACTGTCATCTGCCCTCTGTTTTCTCTATCATACAGTGTTCACTGAATATTCAGTGATTTATCTTACAAGAGTTTCTGGGAGATTGGCTCTTGAGTCAGCCTCCCCACTGAGTGATGAGATCAGACCCACCAAAATGATCCATTTATCCCTCCTAGATTGTCGGCTGGAGCAGGCTGCTCAAGTTCAAGTTCATTTATTTATATCACTCTTCATCACAAGAAACGCTCATGGGACTTTACAAAGGTCTAATCAACACACAACTGGAGAACAGCAAGCTAAAACACACAGCAAAACCAAGCACAAGACGCATAACAGCGAGTTCTACCTGTCCAGGTGTCAACACTGGCAGAACCAACCTCAGACGCTCGGTGTATCTGAGGAAATAGGTTATAGGCTCCATGCTAACAATTTAGTATACATTATATTTAGTGATAAGCCTGTATCCATATTTGCATATTCTATGTTAAGCGATAGTAGGCTCCTTGCTAACACTTTAGCATACACCATATCGAACGATAGGCCTGTAGATCCATGTTAACTTACTCACATACACTGACTCACATACAGTGACTGTAGGCCCCTGCTAACATTTTAACATCCACCAGTGTGTGTGATAGCAGCCACTTGCTAACACTTTAGCATACACTATATAGAGAGATAGTAGCTCCATGCTAACACTGTAGCATACACCATGTTTACTCATAGTGGATCCATGCTAGCATTTTAGCATACACTATGCTAAGTGATTGCAGCTTTGCTAACACTTTAGCATGCACTATACTGAATGATAGTAGCTCAATGCCTACATGGTAACTCCATGCTAACACTTTTGCATACACTATGTTAATTGATACAAAGCCCTATGCTAACACTTTAGCACACACCATAATGAGTGATAGCAGCCACTTGCTAATCCTTTAGCATAAAAATATTTTGAGTGATAGGCCAGTAGAACAGTATGTTTAACAATAGCAGGCTCTGCACTAACACTTTAAAACTGTTTTGAGTGGCAGTAGCTCCATAGCAGCTCCATACTAACACTTTAGCATAGAGCTATTGCAGTCCAAGAAGGAAGACATTTTGACTGGCATGGAGCACAGGAGCTAATGATCTACCAGGAACATGTGGATTGTTTTGCCGTCTGTGTTTCCATTGATCAACAGATAATTTGACGGACAAGCTTCTGGAAACTCCGTGTGCTCCTTAACTTGTGTGTATATTTACTATTTGCACTTTACATTTTGCACCGTAGAGACATGATTGAGGAAGGTGGTTTGTAACAACGCTGTCTTCCTAAATTAGGTCAGCAGAATAAAGCTATTGATAAGGGCTACAGTTTCATAACCAGAGCCTGTTCCAGCTTTGGCAGGTCAGATTCAATACTGAGGGTGGACCTCACAACGGTTTCCATATCACATCCCACTGTAAGCAGAACCAGACTGTGGCCTGCCTGGCTGATGTATTTTACCACTGTCATCCTTTAATTATCACTTTGTTTATAAAACCTCTGTCTCTTTGTGAACCAGGCCGTGGATGGTTTCCTGTTGGTTGTGACTTGTGACCGGGCGAAAATCCTGTTCATCTCTGAGTCCGTCTCCAAGATCCTCAACTTCAGCCGGGTGCGTTGCAGTTCCACATCTCACACTCATCTTAATGTTGACGTTAATCATGAATATTAATGACAGAGGAAGAAAGCAAAACAGAGAAAAATCAAGCCCACACGCCAGGTTTCCAGGACGACGTGTTTGGACCTGTAAATAGGAGAGTCGCGGTGCATCCTGGTGGTTTAGCAGCGTGCCTTGAAACGGTCTAACGGTAAAATGATCTATAAAAAGGAAACGGGAAGAGTGGTGGATAAACAGAAACATTTATCTTCAACTGCAACATGGCCCATTTCATGACAAAATTTCTGCTTTTAGTAAAGTTTTAATTTTCATGGAAAGGTTTCCTTAAATCTTAGCCCAAACCTTAACCAAACATATTTAATGGCCAGAACCTAACCCTGACCTTAACCGAAGCTGTTTGCAACTCTTAGCAAACCTTTTCATATGTCCAACACATGAAAATGGCATTCCTCTTATATGCTATTGTCTCATAATCCTTTTGCGGTGGAGGAAAGTAATATTCACATTATTTGTATATACAACACATGCAGTAATCTGCATTTCAGAGTGGAACATTGAACATTTCACTGATAACTCTGATGAAAGCCAACACCAGTAGTTTCCCTCAGTGTCACTGAGGTCAAATCTGTCTTTTTGTTTTTTAAAATGTCTTTTGGAGGGTTGCCACTCCCGGGTCTGTCATGGATTTTTTTTTTTTTTGGATGGCACTTTGTAGTTCTTGGCAGCCAGACAGATACACACACCTGGTTTACATCGTTCACGTTTTTAGTACACTGAGAGAGACAGTAGGAAGGCAGAGAGGAATCCAGAGGGGAGACACAGGAGAGAAGCTCCTGGAGGAATCTGTTTCCAAGTCAGCAGGGAAACATTTGGGATTCGGGGTAATGTGGGGTCTCGCCACCAAACCATGACTGGATACACATTGCAGCAATTTAAGTTGACCTCATTTCCCTTGTTTCTATTCAAAGCTCCTATCTGCTGCTCAGATAACTTGACTGCAAGTCATGTTGAAGTATAGCACGATGTGTCTTGGTGTCCTTTACACTGAGTTTTGATAGAAAAACAAATTACGAAAAAGGCAGAAAGGAAAAATAGAGATTTGCCATAATAGTAATTACGGAACAATAGACTGTAATAGTAATAATTCAAAACATTGCTACGTAACCAGGATCAGTGGAAACTGCTTCAGCACAGTATTTACAGCATTTAGTTTACAGCAACAACACAGCTGGCACAAACTGAACAGAAAACACTTTGTAGTGTGTGGTGACAAGAGCCAATGATGCATTTTATGCATAATCACAGGTGGAAGTAAAACTTTTATTTTTACAGTCAGTATTTTTACGTTTACTTCAGTCCATTTTTGTATACGTTTTAAATGAGATCCATTACAACGAACAAATGATCAGACAGATTGTGGAACCTTTCACAATAAAAGCTCAGTCAGCAAAGATGAGAAGAGGAACCTGCTTCTACATTGTCGGTTCTACTTTTTGTCATTTTCCGAATTTCACAATAAAAACTGCAGGATGAAAAATGCAGCGAGGACCATTTAGACTCAACTGGTGAAAATGTGAAATAAGTGTTGGGAAAAAGGGTAAGTCAGTTGAGTCTACAGGGTCCTTGCTTCAGTTTGACATAATGTCCCTTTAAAAGCATGTAGTTTGCAGCGTGGAAAAAGGAGCTCAGTTACTTTTACTGCCAGGACATTTGAAATGAGACACTTTGTACTTTTACTGCAGTAGATTTTTACTGCTTACTTCTACTTGTACTGCAGTCAGATACCAGCAGAGTGACAGTGCTTTGTAGTTTGTAGTTACTCTTTCCCCCGCTGTTTGTAATGCACATTTCTGTTAAAGCAAAATCAAAGAGTAAGTGAATCCCAGGCAGAAAAAGGTGAATAAAGAGCCGTCTGTCTGTGCCTTGGGTTCACAGCTGGAGCTGACGGGGCAAAGCCTGTTCGATTTCATCCACCCCAAAGACGTCAGCAAGCTCAAAGAGCAGCTGTCCACCTCGGAGCTGTACCCGCGCGAACAGCTCATCGACGCTGCAAGTGAGTCTGTCGCCACGCCACACTGTCACATTCAGCTCTTTGTTTGTTTTTTGTTGTTTGTTTTCTTCTTCTCTCTCTCACTACAACAGCATTTTTGAGACTCTAATGTGTTATTAATCCTCTTTGTGTGGAAATTTCTGATGAGACTCAACTCAACTTTATTTACGTAGCACGTTTCATACAAACATACAGCCCAAAGTGCTTCACATTGCAAGATTAAAAGAACAAGGGATAAAATAAAATAAAGAAAAAAACAATGGACAACATTCAAAAGTATGCTAGACCCAAAGATTACAAAAATAACATCTGTAAAATGTTAAAAACAAATAAATAAAAAAATAAAATAGGAATAAAAAACAAAATAAACACAACAATAAACTAAAAGCTGAGGCTGAAAAACTAAGTCTATATCGTTACTTCAAAATAAAATCCAGATTGAAAAGGTAGGCCTTTAGTGTCCTTCAATGAGCTTGCCACTCTGACACCAAGACAACACATACTCTGAGATTTTATAAAGCATATTGTAAATGCAGAAATTATGGCAGCTTTTTAGAGTATTGCATATTACACACTGACGCTGTTTGTTTCCTAATCGGTAAACTGAAGAGCGCAGTATAAAGGAAATACTGCAGATGACCTTGTTTCAGGATTTTTTTCCTATATAAATCTGTTGCAACAAGGCAGAAAAAGGCAGATCAGCCCATCAGGATCAAGAAAATGATTCAAGACAGTTCTGGAAACAAGTTGACTATCATTGAAAACAAGTGGGATTATCTCATCCCACTGTGGATTTCTTGAAGAAAAACAAGATCTGATCCCTGAAAACAAGACTAAATGTTAATGTGGAGAATTTTTTTTTTGCAGTATAATCAACTACCAGAGAGCTGAGATCACATTCAAATATATTACGCATTAGGTCGATATATCATCACCACAAATGTGTCATGAGAATGTGCTGAATCTGTATGTGTGTGTGTGTGTGTGTGTGTAGTTTTACAATAACTTTATACAGCCTACATATCGCACACAGATGTCCGCACTGTTTCATGTCGAAGTCAAAGGATTATGAAAAGGCAGGAAACTGGATGCCTCTGATGAAAAGATTTCCTGAAACAAAAGAACCAGTATTTTAGCAGGATTTTACTTCTGTTTTGCCATGTGGACATTTTGCCTCTGCTTTACGGATACATGTGCTTGTGTGTGTGTGTGTGTGTGTGTGTGTGTGTGTGTAGCTGGGGTTCAGGTCCAGACGGATGTCCCAGTTGGAGCGTCCTACTTGTCCACTGGAGCTCGGCGATCCTTCTTCTGCCGCATGAAGCATAGCCGAGTGGTGGGGAAGCCTGAGGACAAACGCCCGCTGCCCAGTACTTCCAAAAAGAAAGGTAGGCTCAGCTCGGGTCAAGCCTGGGAGGGTTAACTGTAGAAAGTGTACACATCCTTTATTCTGGGAAAGTACAGACACCTGTTAGTGTAAATACCACTGACTGATACCAGATGGTGAGATTCAGCGGTCACAGAAGGTGTATACTGTGATCTTAGTTTTCAGAGGCAGATAGATACAGATGAGTCACAAAGTAAAAGAAAAAAGCGACATAAAGTGTCTCAGCAAGTATGTTGGGCCACCACGAGCCACCAGGACACCTTCAGTGCTCCTCGGTTTTGATTCTCCAAGTCTCTGAAACTCTTCTGGAGGGGTGGAGCTCAATTCTTCCAAAAGATATTCCGTCATCTGATGTTTTGTTGATGGTGGTGGAGAGTTGAAAATGTCCAACAGGTGTTCAACTGCACTGTGACCTTCACATCAATTTGATGTGAAGGTCACATCAAATTTGCATTCGTTCAAATGAGACCTTCACAGGGGTGGGATTATTTTTTGCCAACGTCAATATGACTGGAGTTGACACATGGATATTTTAGGCTGCTTTCTGATTTAGTATAATCAATTTATAGCTGACTAATCAATGAGAAATTGCCTGTTGGCTCATGAAAATAACACAAAATGTAGAATAACATAAAGCAGAAGAGAGAAATGCAACAAATATACAGCAGACAGGTTTGCCATTTACCTCCCAAAAGAAAAGAAAATAACTGCTCTTTCCTTCTTTCTTGAAAAACTCCAGATTCCATGTCAAACTTTTATTTTTTTGGTTTGCTGAACTATCATAACGCAGCCTGCTGTTTTTCTCCAGAACTTCCGGTCTATTCTACTTCCAGCTGATGGATTGTAGTGCTAAGTTGAATTCATTTATCATAATTTACCATGAATCAATGAGACGTGCCTGCAGGCTGAATCTCAGAGTCACCTGAGGCGGAGTCGCTCCTCTGTTTTCCCTCACATACCGCACTAATGCACGGGCCTTATGCTCATCGAATGTGTCTTTTTGATCACAGCTCCCAGCCCTATCTGCTGATGCCGTTCCCATAGATCTGAATGCAGATGGCATTTCAGTCACGGCTCCTACCACTGAAACACAGAGCAGTCTTTGTGATTAAAGCTGCTGCCATCTGTGCCCTGGTACTGAACCCTTCCTCAAAGACACTCAGATCTTTTCCTCTTGCCATCTTGAGCCAAAATCTCGGTCGACCAGGCCTGCTCAGCATTTTTATCCACACTAGAACATCATGGGATCTTCATAGCTTAATTTTTATCATGCAGTAAACTTGTATGGAAGAGACTGCACTTGTTAATTTGCGTTATTTTTTTATTTTTTTTTTAATTTGTCACCCGTCGCTCTCCTTCCATTCACACGACGACGACGACTGCTTGCTCCATTCTGTGTCCTATTTTCCAGCCCTGGATTAAATAAGTATTTCCAAATAATTCTTGGCATTTGATTTAACCTACTTGGAGTACCAGATGGGTGGGGTCTGTTGCCTGGGGCAGGGCAGCGTGTGCCAAAGAGCTTTGACTATTAGAAAGTCAGTGTGATACCTCTCTCTGTTTGACAACTCCAGGGTTTTACCAGCCAATACAGCTTTCCAGTAAAAATCAGAGACTGAACAGTAAATGCTGCCCACTGCTGATGTGAGAGAAGAGAGGATTTGAGCTTAGCCAGCAGCTGCAGGGCCTCATCCAGCCTAAAGGAGCTGCCAACTCAACAATCTATTTAGCACTGGGTTTAATGACTACTTTTGTGCCGTATACTATAAAATAACATCTGAACTTTATTTCAGAGGTTTTGCCGCCCTTCTGAGATTAACCTCTTCCACTCCTTCCCCATTTTTAGACCCATTTTCTGGGGTGCCATGGGATCTTTAGGGGGAAATGAAAGGTAGATGCCTTACAGAAGTGATATTCATCATCTCAAAGCTGGGAACCAGAAGTAAATCATAAATCATAAATCAGTCATAAATCTGTCATAAGCATTGTGTTGTTTTTGTTTTTAGGCACCTATTCAAATTTTGAACATTATGGTGGTCATTCCCACGCCTATTTATGTCTTATAAGTTGTTGTAGCAGTTTTGGGGTTGATACCATTTATTACACAGATTTGGTGCAGGATTTAAGCATTTTTGACCCCTCAAGAATTGATTTAAAAAATGGTCAAAAGGCCTTCCAAAATACCACATTAGGACACACAGGACTTGAGAAACACCATAGGAAAACCCATGCTGTGATTTGCTGTCAAAAATTTTGACATTTGGAGATCTTCTGTAAGAATTGCATTTTTCTGTGATTGCATGGTGAGCGCTCTGTTGTGGAAATGTCTGGGAACTCGTATTGTCAATATACCAGGAAAACCAGATCCTTTTATGAATGCCCTTTTTATTTTATTTTATTTTATTTTACTTTCTGTCACATTAAGTCTGACCCACATACACAAAAAGGCAAAATTGACATGAATTATGTTGTTTCACCAAAAGATATAACTGGGATTTCCTGTAGTATTTTATTTTATTTTTTTGTTTTATTTTATTTTATTTCGTTTCTGTTGTTTTCCATCAATTTAACGTACACTTGGTCACATTAAGTTTGACCCACATACAGAACAGGGTTACTACAAAATGCAAACAGGTTGGTCCTCACATCTCTGAATTCCCGAGTGTTTTTTTCTTCCCCCATGTCATAATTTTCATCAGATGTGTTTGGTTGCTGGTTGGTCATGAATTTAACTCCAAACAGCACTCAAACAGTCTCACCAAACACTGCAGGTTCCCTGCGAACACACACTGTTTCATCGGTGCTGTGTCAAGTCATTTTATTCCCCGCTGTTCTCCAGACAGCCGTTACAGTGAAAAGCGGTGGAGGGTGGCGATACTCCAGCAGGGAGAAAGTGACGTGAGTTATTTCTTGAAAAGATGAGCCGAATAGAGGAAAGTATTCAAACTTGGGTATAATTTCCGTGTCCCAGACCTGCAGGGCACATTAACCCCAAACACATTCCAGCTTCCTTCATCTAGTGGCAGCAGCGAGGAGGTGTACCAGAAGATTCAGAAGATATTCAGATGTGTTCCTAGGCAACGCTTTCAGTATAGGCATGCCGGAGGAAAACAAACAAATGCAGTGGAAAATTTCTGACCTGCCTATGAGCAAACAGGAAATTATCTGATCGGATCGACGACACCCGCTGTCCTCGTGCGGTCGAGAGTGGGTGTCTGTGGGTGGCGAGCATTCAGTTTCTGTGTCACAGGTGACCCTCAGACAGAGAGAAATTAAAAAAAAAAAACATCCCTCCAGCGGAATTTCAGAAATTGATGTCAGTGCAATTCATGAGTGCACGCTGCAAGAATGGTTATTTATTTCTGTTTCTGCTGGCTGAAAGAGATGAAAGTGGCACCTGCTGGCCGCAAAGTTTGCCTCGTTTAAATGGAAGTAGGTGAACACTGAGTTACAAGTGCCTTAACTTTTATTTCTGTGCCAAAGCCTGACCTCAATTGCCAGAAAGAAGATTAAGAGAAAAGACTTTCTTCTCTGCCATTCAGCAGGTTAAAGGTACTGATGGTGATATTATTAGTCACCAGGCAGTGATTTCTTTCTTATCCTTGAGGCTTTTTCCACCTTCTCAAGCAGCATTTGCTATTTGCTTTCTCTTGTATCTGCATTTTTTGTTTAGAAATCTCCAGATTCACCATGCACCGTGACAGAGAGCATGCAGTACATACAGTACCATCTATTGTTCATTGCAGAACACTGTAAAGTTTGTTTTTCAATTGCACAATGTGGGTGAGTTTGAATGAATGACTTCACAGTGGAAGGAATTTACGACTCTCTTTTCTTTTTCATTCTTTTTTTTCTATCTTGACACACTTTTTTTTTCTTTTTCAATTGATGTCACAACTTCACGCGTGGAGTGCTGAACAGGAAGTAGGTCAGTGTTACAGCATTGTATAAGCATTAGGTAAGAAGATCGCTCAAACCCCATTTACCGGCAGGTGCAAAAAAGAGGAGGTGTGGCGCCCCGCTGTGGCACACCTCAGCAAATGCACCCACTGCAGTACAGAGGTGCATCAGTGTCTTTTTAACTTTAAGGTGCAATACTGTTCAGTTTCCATGATTTTGTTCAGATATGTTATGAGTAAGAATACATTTCTTGATGACCTTGTGATGATTTTGCAAATAAAAGCAGTTAAAAGACTACAGCTGAATTGAGCTTCAGTCACATGATCACAGTTTAATGTATTTCTCTTTTTATGGTTCTGGCTACAAGGACACAGTATCTACAGACGGGTGACAGATTAAAGGAAACACCAACATAAAGTCTTAGTAAGGTGTTGGGCCTCACTTCAGTTGAGCGCAATGCCCCTTTAAAAGCATGTAGTGTGCAGCGTGTTCTCTCCTTTTCTAACTGCATGGAAAAGATCACAGCTAACACAGTTACTGTTTGAAAAAAGGAGCTCAGTCACTTTTACTGCCAGGACATTTGAAATGAGACGCTTTTACTGCAGTAGATTTTTACTGCACTACTTCTACTTCTACTGCAGTCACATACCAGCACAGGAACAGTACTTCTACTTCTACTGCAGTCACATACCAGCAGAGGAACAGTACTTCTACTTCTACTGCAGTCACATACCAGCAGAGGAACAGTACTTCTACTTCTACTGCAGTCACATATCAGCAGAGTGACAGTACTTCTACTGCAGGAGTGGTTTGTAGTTACTCTGTCCACCACTGTTGAAAATTATGTACCTGTGGGAGATTCTAGACTCTCCACCTCCATCATCAAAACACCAAATGAGTGAATATGAAAAATGAATATCTTTTTTGAAGAATGGAGCTCCATCCTTCCAGTAGAGCTATGGAGACTTGGGGAAACTAAATCAAGGAGCATTGAAGCTGCTCAGCACCTTACTAAGACTCTTGATGTTGCGTGTTCCTTTAATTTGTCACCTGTGTGGACGTAGTAGCCCAGGTGTGTCATAAAAGCTGCTGTCTGCTGTCTCTCCACCCACAGACACCTACAGATACTGCACTCTTCACTGCACTGGATACATGCGGAGCTGGTCGACCAGCCAGCTGGATACTGAGAGCGAATCAGAGAAGGAGAGCTCCTACCTGACCTGCCTGATGATGGTGTGCCGCGTCCACCTCCACGTGTCCCACCAGCCCCCCAAAGACGTCAGCGTCAAGCCCACCGAGTTCGTCACCCGCTGTGCGATCGACGGCAAGTTCACTTTTGTTGACCAACAGTGAGTTTTCTGCTTATATACCTTCTGCCCACACCTGCCATCATGAATCATGGATTAGTCATTAGTTTGAAGGACACTGATTAAATATTTCACCCCC
>OMLB01008501.1:10515-48523 GCA_900302555.1 Myripristis jacobus | reverse complement strand
TTGTTGTTGTTATTATTCATATTATTATTATTATTTTATTTTATTTTATTATATTATTATTATTATTATTATATTATTTTTTATTATTTTTTGTGTGAAAAAGTATCAGTAAATATGATGCAGGCCTATTGCAGCCAGTTAGACCCACATCTAAATTTTGTGTTTTATACAGTAACAATAACATGTTGGAAATCTGAAAAGCAATCAATTTGTGTTTGATGGTCATTTTTAGGAGCTGTAAAAGGTGAAGCACTTGAGAGTGTTTCTGCATGTTCAATAGAGTGCCTGAATGTAATGAGGGGACTTCCTGTACTGTAAACAGAGATGACCACACATTGATCTCACTGGCACATGCTTGCTGTTTGCAGAGTGAAGCTGAGTGGAAAGTTTAGATTTATGTGTCATTTGGAAAACAGCTGATCACTTTCTAACAAAAACAGATACTGTTTTCCAGGACAAGATCCACCGACATGGATCGTTTTTTAAAATTTTTTAGGGAACAACAAACAGCATCTCAAATTGGTCTAATAAATTTATGCTCCAATGTGCCAATCAGTCCACACCTTTTTTATATATCGCTAAGGTGTGGTACATAACAATATCAATCCTACATACCAACCTTTGAGTACGTAACAATGTACAGCCACAAAGGACAAATAATGCCCCTTGCAGGCCTCATGAAGTTTGGCTTTGGTTTAATTGTGTCTCCTAAGTTTTAAATCCTATTGTGTGGATTAATGAGCAACTGTTCCACTGAACCCAACTGTGTTATGGAACCAAGCCAGGCAGATTATCTCTGCCAAGAGACACGCTGGCTGAAATATAAATAATGCTGCATAGACTTACTGTTATGTTGTGTTTTAAAGAATGAAATCTGATGTTGTAAACTTGCCATACTTTTGAATTTTGCATACAAGTTCTAACACTCTGTTAACTCAAATTAAAATCACTATTGTATTCCTATGAGGGCTTACAGCATGTTTGTTGCACTCAACAGTGGGTTTTAGTGACCATATTATACTTCAAGTTATTTTGTATTTCCTGTGGTAACAAAATAATATCCCCATAGGGAGTTATAGTGATTGTAATTAATAGTGAGGTTACAATGGGCTGATCAAATTAAAAGTGATATTTTACCTGCCTTAACATACTTTGCATTGAATTTCATCTCCTATGGCAAAGCTATAACAGTCCTATAATATGTGTATACAGTATTATCTATAGTTTTATTCTTTGCTGGGACATTTGTGTTGTATCCTTCTAAAACTTATGATAGGATTGAGATTGTCCCGGTTTGCAAAGGAAACTAGGACATGTAACACTATTTAGAGCACACTACAGAGTGGACTGTAGGTTATAGTGGGCTTCAGGTGCATTATCTGTTGAGGCTACGGGGCTCGGGCTCCTCGGCACGGTGTCGTAAGGGTTAACCGTATTGGCTGCGCAGCTGGAGGAGCCTCGGTGAATTCTGCCCCTGCAGGATCCCGCTCACAGGCACCGGCCAGCACACAGGCACTGAGACACATAGACCAGAGCTACCGAGACTATTCACGGCTACTCACTAAGTCTACTTGTTGATTCGCCACCGGAGCAAGGAAAGGAACGGCAGACTATATCGGTGTGTTTTTTTTACAATTAGGATTATTTAAACATGTCGGCACGCGGCACATGATGTCTCTGACAGCCTCCAACAGAGCCGCGCAGAACTGCACAGCCATAAGTTTGATCGCAATTACTCTTACAAAATGTTGGTGATGACTGTACATATGATGAACCAGGGTATACTAGGGACATGTAAGTATCCCATTCCTTTATTATATGTTCTAGCCTTTAAGTTTACTATTTTATTTTATATTTAAGGTTATATACTTGGGTTGAGTTGGGTATTTCGTGTCTTGTCCCTTCTTGGCATGATGGGCCGTCATAAATCTTACTATTTTTATTGCCAGTACCTATGAAATAATCTGAGGTCTGTTTCAGCATTGCTATGAAAACAGTTATATTACATGATACATAATTCAGACATAACTGACTTCTATATATGGATCTGAATATTAACCTAGTGAAATGACTGTCAGTATTCGCCTTGGCTTATGCAGATATGAAACACAGCAAAATGTTTGTTTGCGCAGCAGACTGGTTGCAGATACTGTAATAGTGAATCATGGTTTCTAAACTTGTTAATCGGTGTTAGTAACCTACTACCGGTGTTAGTAGAATCCTGTTATTAGCCTCATATGTCTTCAGAGGACAGTTCTTAAACACGTTCAAATGTATGATTCACACCTAACGCTGCCGGTGGATTGATAATTGTCCCCCTCAAGCTGAAATATTTCAGCACCAGGGGAGGTAGACAGCGACAAAAAAGCGACCGGTTTGTGGAGTGACAGATAGGCGTTTCAGCACCGGACAGCGCTCACAAGTGGAGTCGAGTTTATCATTGTCCCGGCTCCCCACCCCACCCCCTCTCTACCACCCTTGTCAGCAAGAAAAGCCGCTGTGCGTCTTAAAGCTGATTAAAATATCTATTTGGTTCTCTGATGAGTGGATAAACCACCTGACATTGCTAGTGTAGGACACCGACAGTGGCCATTTTACAGCGCCTAAATAATTATTGTTTATTGGTCTTTTTTAATTGCAGCCACTGGAGAAGAGGACGGACCCTGATGCGGTCATCTACTGGACCATGTCTTCTTAATCAAAAAGACTGTATCTTCCAGTCTTTTCAAGTGACGGAGCGTCTTGAGTAAAGATGATTCGAGTGGCGACTCGGCCGGCCACCTCGCTGCCCCCGGATGCGGTGGAGATCATCCGGAGCAAGTCCCACTCCCGCCGGGTGAGACTCAACGTGGGGGGGCTCCTCCACGAAGTGCTCTGGAGGACGCTGGACAGGCTACCCCGCACACGACTGGGCAAGCTGAGAGACTGCAACACCCACGACTCTATCATGGAAATATGCGACGACTACAACTTGAGTGATAATGAGTATTTTTTCGACAGACATCCCGGCGCCTTCACGTCGATCCTAAACTTCTACCGCACGGGAAAGTTGCACATGATGGAGGAAATGTGCGCCCTGTCGTTTAGCCAAGAGCTGGACTTCTGGGGCATCGATGAGATCTACCTGGAGTCGTGCTGCCAGGCCAGATACCACCAGAAAAAGGAGCAGATGAACGAAGAGCTCAAACGAGAGGCCGAAAACATGAGGGAGAGGGAGGGAGATGAGTTTGATATCACATGTTGTTCCGAAAAGCGGAGGAAACTTTGGGACCTCTTGGAGAAGCCAAGCTCTTCACTCGCTGCCAAGGTAGAGTCGAAGTCAGCACTTTACCCTGAGCCTCTTATTGCCACTCTGCCAGGGCCGCTCAAGTGAAAGTAGTCGGTAACCTAACCCCTTGGGCAACAATACATTCAAACCAGTAGGCCTACACTCCTACTTTAATAAGATTTTAATAATAACTTTTTATAATAACTTTTCCATAAAGAAGCTGAGGGTTGCTCAGTAAATTGGGGTCAGTATAGTGTGATGAGGATGTGAATGAATAGGATTTATATTTAGAAAAAAGCTAGACAAAAAAAGAGAAATAAAAGACACAGAGCGGGGGGAAAGCCCGACAAATTCAGTTTGACATCCCAAGGTTAGTATAAATCTCTGTGTGAGACGGGCTAGACCTGATGCCTGACTTACTTTTACCCTGAACCAGTGCTTTTAATCTGTCACATTCAGCAGCTGGAGTACAGGAGGGAGCAAGACTAAGACAGACAGAAAGGCCCATAGTCTTCCTCTTCGCTTGGTTTAGTTTTACTCAGAGGTGAACATCAAAGCATCCTGCACTTTTTAACATTTTAGCCAAACTGAATGAAGTTCTTCCACTTTAATCATTAATCTTAATTGCAGTTTGTAGACTGAATGATGCTCTTTCCGGATGCCTTTTTAAGATAACACACCCTTCTTTATCTCCCTCTACTGGTTTCAGAGACCTCAGTTTACAAGTCAGTGTAATAATATGCTGGTCTCGTGGGAAACTGTAGATGTTTGTTGTTCTTTCCAGAAGGAGAGAGGATGAGAGATTGAGTATTGCTTGAGTTTGATTCTCTGTCAGGGTTGCATGAAACCCCACTGCACATGATATATATTTTTAGATCATTACACAGCATACCCCCATTGTGAACAATCACTCCCACTTTGCTTCATTAGCCTCCCTCAGCACTTCTGCTTCATTCGCAGCCCTGTACTCCATCATCCACCTCATTAAAGGGCTCATAGCTCTCACTCCTGGAAGAGTACTTCACTTGGCTCTATCAGTGGGTACAATCATGTTAACAACATTTTACCTGAAGTGACTTTGAAAAAGAGTGACCAGGTCAATATTGAATTTTAATTAAAAAAAAGAATACACAATAGCATATTGCCAATGCAACAACCATTTTAGGATTCTGCATATAAGATGCTGCCCTCTCAAGTCACTTAACATTTCCTAAGGAAGCTGAGAGAGCAGAGTTCAACATATTCCCTATGAAACATGCAGTGCGAGTGTTAAGATTTCTTTTTTTTTTTCAGGGGATGTAGCTCAAAATGACATTTTCATTATGTGTCACTGGCATGCCACAATTTAAAATGCCTGAAGACATATTCGTCACATGTGCATGCAAAGAAATACATTGTGGAGATGGGAGGCCTTCCTTGTGCATGGTTTGAATCTTCAGTCAGCTCTGCTGCTGTTTACAGAGCTCACTGGACTGGGAAGTAGGAAGAGAAGCCAGCAGCATAACCAAACATTAACGGCACTTTCCCTCAGATAGTGTTTACATTGCAAATTCATAACACATTCATGTCATGATTCATGGCTCACCTATGAGTGAACAGTCAGCATTTACAACAGCTTCATTTTTACATTTATGTAATATATTTTAAACATGATGACACAACAGTTTTTCAAACAAGTCACTGTAAGGAACACAATGTTCAGCTTAAAAGATGTGCCTATAGATTAATTCCATAAATCACATCTTACCATTGGCTGATCCCTTTCCTCCTCTGCGCTTGTGCTATTGGTTTTGACTGATTGAAGTGTATTGCAAAGTGGCTAATAGAAAAATCAGCGCACAACTCATTTCCCTATCCCATTGCTCTAGCTGCAGACAAACTCAGTCAACAGAAAACACACATGAGCTGTACATGTGGCACAGTGTGCATATTTAGGGGACTCTGAAACTTTTGAATGAAGACGGGGGAAGGGCAGGTGAGGTTCTTTATTTGTTTGACAAATAGGGCCCTTGCCACATGGCTTCCTTTTGCAAATGAGACAGTAAAAATGTCATGGTGAGGTTTAATGGCAGCCATTAGAAGCAGCCTTGTTTTCTGAAGCTTAATTGAAGGGTGACATCGGTAAAATAGCTTGTTCCCAAACACTGATTCCACCTCATTTATTTTTCAGTGCTGATGAATTTTTAATTGCACATTAATAACGCTTGACTTTGTGCGGAGAGAGAAGGTGCAGTCCAGAGTATCTATAGCTCCAGATGTCACCTCCTGCTGGGCACTTTGGAGTTATAACCTCCCCAAAATACACATAGGGCACCAGGGCTCTTTGAGACAAGTCATTTCTCATAGTCAAAGCTGCACGGTGAAGGACACCATGTGCACAGCCCTCCATAACCTGTCTTTCTGCTTGGGAGTGTTGATGTGCTAGCTGGTGTTTTTAGACCCACTTGAGTCTGCATTTCTACAACTAAATTATTTAACATAACAATACAGACTCCTAGAAACACAGGCAAAACTTGGAGGTAATCAGTTCATCCATAAAAGATGAGCTCTTGTTAATACTGAGAAGTACATGCGGAATGGCTACAGTATGGTGTCATTTTAATAGTGTGTGTGTGTGTGTGTGTACAAGGTGGGCCCAGTGGGAGGCAAGGGCAAGTAGGTTGTAAATGAAGACCGCCTATGTAATACAGCATGTCTCAGCAAGCCTCTGCTGCTCAGTTCTCCCTAAGCCATAGCTCACTCTCACCACATTTTGGCATTAAACTGTAAAGCTGTTTTTATTGATCTTTATTGAAGATATGAGTTGCACTGAACAATATCAGGTCAATTTTCATTGATATAGGTTTTTATCAAGTTATTGCTCTTAATATTAGCATAAACAAATTTATTACAAAGTTATCAAAACTTACTACCAGAATATCATATAAAACACAGAAAAGGCGAAAACCTATAAAATTATTATTTTTTAAATGGTTTGAAAGCCATAATTATCTGTCAGTCTAAGTAATTCAATTGAATGTGAAATCCACACAAATACAGCAGCATGCTGTGAGAGCCTGAAAACACACATTATTGTACTAATCTAACATTACAAAGGACATTAATAGGCGTATGAAAGAAGACAATATGTTTTAGGATTGAGTGATATATTGATTCAACACTGTGCGCAATTATATTGAGCTATAAAGCTGAACATGGAGGTTACTGAAAAATACAGTCACGTACAGCTTCACATGCAGAGAGACATTTTTTGAGATATTTTTGACATTTTTACACTCGGTCAATGTTCACACCTCCCCAAAGTCAAGCAATGCTCTGTAAAACCACCAACATTTTGGTACTTAGGATGAGATGCTTAGTTATAAAAACTCACTCTTGTTTCTTTTGTTTTGACAGAGCTGGGTTACACTAATTGCACAGCAACCTCTTTTCTCAGTGAACAATGGACAGCCATGACTTGAGGCAGTCCATTGCACTTTTCACTGCATATTAGATTTACCCTATTGACTTTGTTGTGTGTGGAGTTTGAGATCACTCGCCATACAATTGAAGTCTGTAGCTATGTGCCTCTGTCAGAATGGAGCGATCCATTGTGTTGTCCTACCTGATCCAGATTCACCCAGTATGGCCCGGCAGCTGAATTGTTTTAGGACTGGGAGGAAATCGATGACAAAGACATTAAGATGTAATGCAAGCTGGGTCGAGTGAGGACACACCCCAGCAAGCCATTAGAGTGGGGCTAAGAAGTGTGAGCTCCCAAGGACCACTGGCTGCAGACATGGGGGTGTGTAGCCACTCACGCCAACCTCAGTGCCCTCACACAGGGTGCACAGAGGGACCAGGGTGATGCTGCAGAGCAGACACTCCTGCTTTATGGTCTGGGTTATTTTAAGCTGTGGTTCCAAATAATAGGGTGGATAGTTTCCTTTGTCTGTGTCTGTCCGTCCCCTCGTCCCTGTCCACCTTTTCTCTCTTTCTCCCTCTTCTTCCCTTCCTCTTAGTGTGTTTGTGTGCATGCGTATACTAATAACAGGGCTTGCGACTATCCAGCAGTGTTTCAGGAGCTGTTTTCAACGGTTGTTGCTGGGTGACAGTGACTCTTACGCTGCACTTAGGTGCTCTTTGAATGGCTATAAATCAGCGGTACACAACAGTTTCCCTGCTGCCAGAGTGATTGCAGTGCTACATAGCTCCAAGTGGGCATGCACAGAGTCAGGGGGACTGTTTGGCAGAGCAACAGGGAGAACCAAACTCGTAACACAAACACACAGACACACACACACACGCGCGCGCACACACCATCACTCTTATCGTCTCATCAGCCTGCTCTGTTTCCTCAATATTACTCTCCCTCCTCTGATTATTAAAATCCAGACTCCCTAATCACCATTTAAACACTCAATAAGACAAAGAATATTAAGCTGAGGTTCATAATTATTGATATAAAAATGTCCTATAAATACTCATTGAAGTGTACATCACCAGGTATTTGCATGTAAAAGTTAAAAGATATAAACAGCAGCTATCCTCATATTTGTATAACATTGTATCATAAAGAACTGCTAGTGTTTAGCATGTTATGTTTTCTAATGATTACTTGAAGCATGTCTGCCTTTTTTAGCTTCTGGCAGTCACCTTTCACAGAGGTGGATCTTACTGCAACCCTGCTTCTCTTTGAGTGTATATTAATTAACCCAACTGAGAAAGGCCATAGCCTTGGCTCAGATCAAACAGACAAAGTTAACTTAAAACCTCCGGCCATCCAGGCGCTATGTGGTCACAACAAACTAATTTTTTTAACAGTTTGCAGTCTGCTGATGGCAGAAACAGAAAAATATGTAAAATAGACAATTAGATTCGGTTCACCAGTGCTCTAAAGATATGTGGCTTGGGTAGCAACCTTCAAGCATGCTTTCCTGTTTTATTTCTGCTTACCATTGTCTCCGTGTGTCTATCTATAGCATGGTTTGCTGCATTTTGGGGGCTGCATTTGAAATATATTACTATTGCTCAATGGCAACCACACAGCCCCTACTGAAGATCTTCACCAAACAGAGATGAGCATTAGCATTATTGATTTATAGCGTCTTTGATGCTGTTTGATCAATGTGTGGAAGCACATGGAGGGAAAATCGCCGTAGGAAAATAAAAAGTCCCACAAGAGTGGCTGCTAATCAATACAGAAAATCTGCCTGTCTGTGAACTCCTGTGACGAGGATTAAATTGTTTGCATTGTTGCCAGATTGTGTTCCATATGTGTCATATTTGCTAAGCCTAAATGGTTTCTCAGAGCACTTCAAAGACTTGTTTTGTAACCAGAGCTTCCAGACTGCAGAGGAAGAGCCATGTGAGTCTGCTATACATTCGACAGATGGACTTGGAGATGCATGTTTGCAAGCTTTTAATTAACCTCCAACTTTTGACTTCTGACATATTGACAGCCTAAAAAATGTGCTATTAAATTGCTGTGTCGTAATCGAGGTCTTATCCAGGGGCTACTGTTCTTTTTATCCAGGAGTTAGTAATGAACACTGTTTCCAAAGGCAGAATTCAGCTCCTGAGGTCTATAAATGACTTCCTTCATTGATGGAGGTGCTGTGTTACCAGTCTTGGCAGCCTGCTCACTTTGCCTGCCAATGTCTAATCCTCCTGGATTTCTTTTGCTTTTGATCAAGGATGTAACTACATAAATGTCCCCATGCACACCTGGTTATACATTATATCATTTGCTCTGGTTTGCACACTGACTCTTAGACTTTGCAAATCTTTGCTGTGGGGTGAAAACCTCACATCTCCAAAATTCCAGTCTTGTCTTGACCCTCCTGCATTTTAGAGTTTATCCAGCAGGGCCTTGGAAGGCCTACATAAAATCAAAGATTGTATTATTATAATTATTATCATTATTATTATTTTGAAATATAACTTTAAGTGGAGCATGGAATCCTTCAATTGATGTTACAAAATGAAAATCATCTAAATTGGAGTCAGAAGGCTTTCAAACAACAACAGCATGATTTTGCATGTGATGAGGTTTGATAATACTGATAAATGGCAAACTATATAGCCAGATACAGTATGCTATATTCAATCATATGGTCTCTTTAATTAGAAAACCATCACACTGTTTGCATTTTATGAATCCCAGTTTCTCTGTCACAGTGCTAGGGCTTTGCTTGTAAAGAATTGACTGAAGTTTCCACTGGCTAAATATTGTGATGTCTGTATAATGGCATATGATTGACACTTCAATCAGTTTTGCCAGACATGAAGATGGCTTTTTTCTGTGTGCAGCAGCACTACTAGTTGCAGTTTGACCCATATGGTTTCAGGAAGAAGTAGGCAACTGTGGCTCCCTGGAGCCTTTCATTTGCTCCATGGTTTCCATGGAGAGAGGTGATCTCGTACGCTACATTAGCTTATCGCTTATGCCAGCTGGGGCAATACTATACACATAAACATGCTCACAAATACACAAACATTCACACACAGCCATACTTTACAGCATCACTCTTTGATAGACCTGCCAAGTCCACACTCTATATTACTACAATGACTTATCTAAGTTATCCTATATTTTTCTCACATGGGTGCACCTGTGTGACTGTAGAGGTCCTCTTTGATGCTGACATTTAAAAAGGTGAGAGGTCAAGCGTGAGGGTACGGAGACCCGACTACTTTTCTGCAGACCCTCATTCATTATTAAGACGGGCCTGTCAGCTGAGAGAACCATCACTCAAGCAGACGGTGGTGTGGGGCAGAGCAGTCACCCGCACTGAGCTGAGTAAAACAGAAGTTTCCAGAGAGTTAGACATTGGAACCCGAGGCTGTTGCGTGCTGAATCTACTTCTTAAGCTACAATTGCACACCACGCCAGGGTTTCCATCACTCAACCAACAGTATGAGACCCAGATGGTTAGCGAGCAGCCAGCCATCTAAAACTGACAGGCTGAAGGCTGAAAAATGGAACTAAATTTCTGTTGTCAGTCCAACCGATTTTCTGATAGTAAATGGATATGAGTCTCAATCTATGTAATCCATCAACACTGCCCTCTGACATTGTCCTTTGGCTTCTTATCCAAACAGATGTACTACATGTACTTAAATCTGCTTGTCTTCAGTCAGTGTTACTAGTACAAAAACATGGCTAATGCATTTTTAACCAGCTAACTCCAACATGTACACCTCATACAGGCTCACGTAGCTGCCAAACAAATATTAAACACACAATGCAGTCTGTTAAAATCTTCCATTTTGTCCATAGCCTGTAATGCAATTTGTAATTTAATTTATTTGATAGGTGCTATATACATAAAGTTTGATTGACTGAACACGTGAAGTTCAGAGATGTGTCCCTTGTTTGAGTACAATACAAGGGCTCAGCTGATTATAGTAGACATAATACCTGCATCGGATCCTAGTCACTTAATACTTTAGAGGAAGAAAGCTCAGAAGAAATCCAAGGTAGCTGCTTCATGGTGAAAAGATGGCAGTGTTATAACCTATAGTATGCTGGTTGTTCTAAAGAGTGTTTCAAGGACAGAGCGATTCTCTCAAATGGAAAATGTAACATCCCTACTATTTCCTGATGCCTGAGCGTAAAGCTCTTTTTGAATGAATGATTGATCGTGGCACTATTCAAGGAGAAGGGAAAAATGAAGCAAAATGTAATATACCATTTCACTCTCGTGTTGTAATGCATGAGCAGAGTGCCTCTTGAATAATGGCTCAGTGTCTCCTTTAGGTTTTCTACTTGAGATGGAGCCGGTCACATGATACATTAGGGTAGATAAGGTTCAGCAGACACGTATTGAAATGAGCCTGTGTTTCTGCCTTCGAGGTCTGTTGCATTTGTTGTTGTGTGTCCCTGTCGCTGAGAGGTACAACGGAGAGTGCGCTGAAACTGGAGTTGTGGCTGTCCCCGAGCTGCCACCAACTGGGGAGTGAAAAGGCGGCGAGGTCTTAACAAAACAAACGAAATAACAAAAGTGGTTTTTAGAAATACAAATGGAGCACTAAAACGCTTTGAAACGTTGAGAGTTATAGACCCCGGTGTCCCCTACATGGAGAGTGGTCTAGAGAGATCGTGTATCGAGATATTCCACTTACAAGAGTATGTGAGAGGCCACCTCCAGGGGGCAATGTCGGGCGCTACAGCTGAGCTAGAACGAGTCAAATGAACATCGGCAAGTGAGGCTTTTCCATAAAATCATCTCTAAATTATTGTTATTAGTATTATTGATTATTTATTTAATTATTTATACTGTGCACTGGTGAAAATGGTCAGACAGTCATTACAAAGATACTCATTTCTGTGCGCTTAAGTGAATGAAATCTGGGATTCCTATGATTGTAAAACCATCCATTTCACCTCAGCTTGTAATTCTAATCAATATTGGGCCGTGAAACTATGACAGTTACTCACAAATATTTATAATAAAATGTAGTGATCATTTTGTAGCATTTAGATCCATTGACCACCACGTATTTCTACTCTGTTTAGCATGTGCTCAGCAGTGCCCCAGTGGCCAAAATACTGTACTGCATTCTTTTTTTTTTCCATCTCACTGTAATCAGTGGGCATGAGTTTTCTCTCTGTGTAGGCTTTGGTTGTGTTTTAGTCCACACCACTGCAACAGTGTCCCATTGTGCATTTTACATTTATGATAAATCTCATCATTATCATGTTTATATTGAGTATGTCAACATGGATTTACCTTAAGTCAACATGCAAACACAGATTCTCAACTTTTTTTACTTGTGTTAAAGATGATATTTCAAATCCTTCTCTTCTCGTTAAGCCATGTCATAGGAGATATATATAAATCCTTTCAGAGCGTGAGAGCCTCATTCTGTTAGTTTCCGAAGTTCCTCATCTCTAACAAGGTAGGAGAGTCCTGCGAGCGCTGCTGCTACGGTGGCTGCCAGCCTGTGGAGCAGTAATTACCTGAACTTGATACAGAACACAACACCTGAAAACTCCATGGACGAGCAGTCAACAACAGGGTTCAATTAACTGAAGATCACCTCCAGTCTCCTCGCTGTGGGGCATCCTGTCTGCCATGGTAGACACATTGAATTAAACAAGGCCTCGAGTTACACTTGTCAGTCATATCACCTTGCAACATTTAGATGCTGGGGACTCATGTTTAGTTATGAAACTACATGTTCCTAAATAAACTAATAAAAACAAAGAGAAGAGGGGCTCTACAAAGATGTGACCGGTGTAAAATGTGTTCTAGTCGGGATAGAGGCAGATGGGTGGGAGAGACACCCAGTGATCTGCAGACAGTACTCATTCAATAGCCTCAGCTCTTGAGCAAATACAAAGGGAACAAAAAGCCACCAGTAAGCAAACACAGGAGCTATGTCGACACCTCTAAATCCCATCTTCTGTGCTTCTCATTTTACAACTCAAACTGGGAGTGAGTTTTGTTTATTCATAGACAAAGAATAAAACCCACCAAAGCCTCCAGCTGTGTGATCGGTACGCATTTCATGTTAGCAAAAGAACACCGCACGAGTAACTCCCTCATCTTCTGAAAATGTGCAGTTAATTAAGCCTTTAATGGAGCTTGTGATGGCTGGTTTTTGAGGGAAGTTCCAGGACGTTTCACAGAGATAATGATGTTCCTGAGGTTGGTTTGTTTTGAGGGGGATTGAGGTCAGAGTTTTTCCCTGGGGCCCCACCTCTAATGATCAGGCCTTGACCAGATACCGCGCGGATGGCAGAGATGGTTAGTCTTTGTTTCAAACATCATTGATTTGCTGACTCTCCGGTCGCCTGTATGGACCCTGGAAGATCAGGTGTTGTGTTAGAATCAGTCGGTTACCAGAACCAGGGTGATGTGTACGGCTGCTGGGAGAGAAACAGTCATAGGGAGTTCAGTTCGATTTCTGGATCGATGAGACCGCCTACTCTTTTTAATTCTTATGGGATGGAATAACTCAAACAAAGTCAGTCAATAATGACAGAGAGGAGGAAAACACATGAAAAGCAAAGCAAGCATGTATTTTTCCTTTAATATTTGCCAGTCCCTGTATGGGGAAACTGACGCTGAGGCCTTCCCAACAGTGATTCTCTGAGCTACTATCCCCTGATGGTTTGTGGTGTATTATTAATGATGTGTGTACTGAGAGATTTAGAGCGACCACACGGGAGGGGTGCGATGGTAAATATTAAAATGGGTGTTGCTCATCCTAATGAGACACAACCTGTGCAGAGTGATGAAACCACCTTTGTGTGACAGCTCGGCACAGCCCCACCAGATCCTCCACCTCGGAACGATAATGGCACAGTTTCCCAAGGGGCTCCTATAAATAAATACGCTGTCGCAGACATGTATACCCACACAAACACACATGCTTGCACTGACTTTCACGTTTTCTCATCTGATCTCCTGTTTCCTTGCAAACACATCCTCCTTTTTTTTGAGTATTCTATTAATCTCTTACCCGGTGTCTCTCTCTGAAACACACACACGTATCCTTAAATAGACACACTGATGTTATAATTTAGTTGCCTCTGTGTGATAGGACGGACTCTTTTGACTGGACTACATCAAGCTGCTTGGCATTCATCTGATTTCCCAAAGGCAGAGTGTCAGATTCACAAGTACTTTTCTTTTATAAATCAGCAGAAGGTACGGCAGAGACTTTTTTCTTTTTTTTTTTTTTTTTTAAATTATGGCACCCTTACTGAGAGAGAAAGAGAGAGAGGGAGACTGAATGAGAGAGATTTTGTCACCCATCATTTAAGTGATAGGTGCCATGGCCCAGTGTCCATGGTGACACAGAGCAGTCAGAAGGTTAAGATGGATGCCCCAGGCTCCACAGTTATAACATCGGTGAGCAGCAGATAGATATTCATATTCATACGTTCAGCTGGCAGTGGCCTAGTGCAGAAATATATCTGGATATATCCAATATCCCATTCTCCTTTACTGCAACTTTCACTTGTATTTTGGTTAAAAGTTTCATTCATTTTTTTTTTCAAAGCCATGAGACAATGGCATCTCATGGGCTCCCTGTTCAAAGTAGAGCAGCCACACCTGTTGCTCATTGCACTCCCACCCTCACTCTGAGTCATGCCCATTTATTGCCTGTTTGCCGAGAAATGCCCACTAGCAACATCTCAGCTTGTATGTTTGTATGCATCACTGTTGTCCTCAGGAGACACTGCAGATAACATGAGTGTCTAGACTAGACAGGAAGAGGCTGACCTGAATCTTAATCAAGTAAAAAAAAAAAAAAAACTTCACCAACATCACTCAGCTGTCACTATGGTATCAAGACCCCACAAGACAAATTTAACATGAAGCTACATGAACAACTTACACTATGAATATATGAATATCTATGAATGTTTGTGTGTGTGTGTGTGCGCGCGCGTGCGTGCACATGCATACATGGGTGTGCGTATGCATCTCTGTCTGTGTGTGTGTGTGTGTCTTGGAGAGACTGCAGAAATGGAGACAGCAACAGAATGTGGAAAAGAAAGAAAGGCTTTTCTAGGTCATCACTGAGAAGGACTGCATATGGTTTCTATAAAAAAAAAAATGCAAAGATATATTTTCCTTTCTGTTGTAAAATGTTTCAGTAGAGCAAGTCTGCTGTGTGAGAGTATAACACCCAGGTAAACACTGTCTGACACCTTGCAGCCCTACTGGCAGTCAAATGTGTATTTTATCCTTCAGGTCCCAAAGAGCCATGTTTACTGTAAACTGTCTGGATGAGTGTGATGGGACAAGGTGCACTCTCCCAGGTCTGTCAGTCACCCAAACCAGGATGTAGAAATATCTGAGTTGAAGCAAGAAGTTACATTTATGCTCAAATGACAGCCATGAACAGACAGCGATGTGAGAGAGGACCACAGGCCACATCCTTGTGGTTTTTATATGCTATTATCAGGGGTAATTACAGTGTGTGGGACTCCTGTGGTGTGCTGGATGAGGAGGAACTAATGTTCCTTTGTTGTAATTACATTCAGTGGTAGTGCTCTCCATAGTAGCTGGGGAGCCATATGAGACTCAGAAGATCACCTCAGTGGTATGTGACTCTATCTGCCAGCATGACACCACACAGGTAGTCCCTTGGGAGCAGCTAAAGCTGGTGCAATGCCTCATCCATCTTACCTGAAACCCTGTGGCCACTTGGGGGACTGAAAGACTGGCGTTTGAGAGAGTTCTCTCATTATAATGTCCCCAGAAAGGTCCTGCACAATTATCTGAATTTAAATGGTGTCCTTAGTATACCACACTGCCTTACAGTACGAACCACTGGGTATAGAGTAAATGACAGTCTGGCACTGCAGAGTGGGTGGATTGTGTATGTTTCAATCACTATCCCACTAATCTCCAGGCAGCAGTCCCAGGAGTCTCTGTTCTCCCCAGGCAGACTGCCAGAGCCTCTGCCTACTCATTGCTCTCATTTTTCTCATCTCCATCCTCCACCTAGCAGACACCAGCCACCAGCACATCACCTCACCTCTGTCTCCGCCTCGGTCAGGTATGAGATATAGGCCAAAGAGACATATAGGCACGTTGCTCTGCTCATTTCCCTGTGTGAGCTGAAGGAGAGTTAAGTGGGCCAACCAGTCCACTTAACTCAATCAGTGTACCTGAGAAACAGGGGCTGCACTGAGGAAGGACATGTCTCTGAAGACGACAAAAGGGAGACACAGCGGAGGTGAGGAAAAGAGAAAGTGAAAAGGAAAATAAAAGAGGAGAGGAGAGAGGAGAGCAAAGGAGAGGAGAGGAGAGGAAAGGAGAGGAATGGAGAGGAGAGGAGAGGAAAGGAGAGGAAAGGAAAGGAGAGGAGAGGAGAGGAGAGGAGAGGAGCGGAGCGGAGAGGAGAGGAGAGGGGACCAGCCAGTAAAAGCTGATGGTGACAAACGGTGAACATAGCCTAGGTGTGAGGAGAAGATAAGTGAGATTAATTTTGTCAGGCTGACAGAAGACAGTCTACTGATCTTAAGGAGAAATTATGACTGCCTGAGAGTGAGAAGGTTTGAATGGAGCTACACATTCAGATGATTAACAGCCAGCTGTGACACCTACATAACGTTTTCTTCACAAATTCAGGACAGTTGAGCTGAATGGCCTAGTCACCAATTACAAATATGCAGGATCTGATGTCAGCTCTCTTTGGGTGAACACTTTACGTTGAAGGAAAATTATGGGATGTAAGGCACTGATAGTACACCTCCCACCTCCAGTAAGCAGTGAGAATGATGAGCTTATTTTGCTTTCCCTATATGGGCCACATATGAACATCGAACTAATGTAAATCCAAACGTGCACATCTGGTCTTGCCAAATGACAAACAAGTAGATATAGCAACTTGTATATGTGCCATGTATGATGGTAAGAGCTCACCGACTAGCTAAAAGGACTGAAAGGAGAGAATCCAGTAAGCCGTCTGCATGCACCTGAACTAGTAGACTTTCATGCTGCAGCCTGCAGTCTTTAAATGAATTTGCCTAACTTTGCCAGGGGAATGAGAGCCAGTGTGTGTTTCTGCATGGAAGCATAACTGTCATGGTCTGCCTGGGGACGAGACTGTCACAGACACAGAGACATAAAGTACCAAAAGTCAGACTCCCCTCTACACAAAGGCATCCAACTAAATCTAAGTAAACGTGACTAACAGAACCCTGTTATCAGGCAGTGATGGAGTTGGACATAACATAACATAACATGCATAAACCAAAACAATGTAGAAAAGCATTAATATATACCACTAAAGATTCTAACATAAATTAGCTTGACATTACTTATTATCATAAAGACTTACAGGTGCCAGAGGGTGGGTAAACTTGACTCTGCAGGTTAAAAAGGGAATAATGCATAAGGGATACACTGCTCAGTGAAGAAGTCTGCAGGCCGCACAACTGCATTGATTCATCCCTCATTCATTATAAATACCGAACCACGATTGAATTGCTAATATTATGCGAATCAAACACATGAAACATTGATGAGTAAAGTCAAATGAGCAAGGATAGGTGCACACTGGAGCCTGTATTTTATTTATTCTGTTGACAGTGTTGGGTCTGTATTTTTGGAGGGTCTTTATGGAGTAAGCATCAAGTTGGCATTAAGATCCGTCAATCAACAAATAAGATCATGCTGTAAGTAAACATCCTTGAACACATTGATAACATCACATTTTGCAAGTCTGTGCGTGTCTAATCACTAAAAATACTGTACGAATTAGCGAATGCTTACTGTTTCAAAACAGACAAACTGAAAGCATTCGGTGGAGTAGAGATGTACTCAATAATCCCTCTGTTTATCTAACTTGTGCACGTGCTAGCCTTCTCCCTTGTAAGACCAATATGTTCCATTGCATGTGAAGGTGTAATGAGCAGACACACACTTGTGAAATTACCCTCAGCACATGTGACACATTGCAAGCAAGCTGGGTAAGAGGAAAGGCCACACCTTCCAAAGGCACTTTAATTTTGACCGTTCAGCACAGCTGAGCCAAACTAACATTCATATTCCTCACTGGACTGCCCTTTGATTCACGGACCTGTTCTGTCTGGAGGTACTGGCTCTCCCTCTTGGCTCTCTTGTCAGAGTCAGTGCTTTCCTCACCAGGGACATTACAAAATCTCCCAACCTGGACACATTATCCAGGGGACTGGTGAATACAGCATGACTGACAGGAGCACTGAACAGAGGTTGACTACATGTACACAGACAAATACAAATGCTATTTCTTCCTATCCCTTAAATTCTTCTCAGTGGACAGTATTTGTCTGCATGTTTTTCAACAAACAATGGCTGCTAATGTGGGTGGTAAAATAAAACAGCAGCCACAGCTAAAGCATTTGGGTGCTGTTTTGCCGATTTCCCACCCTGAATGAATTTTATTCTGCTTGGCTCTCCCACAGTAAACGCACTTGGGATCAGTCTACCATGTCGGCAGCAGATGAGAGGAGGGCTCCTACATCCCGCCATCGACTACTCATCTCTCATTACTGACAAACAGACACACAAATGTAGTTTAAGCCCCCTCCGGCACAAACACTCACAACACAGCAGTGACAGCGTAGTGAACATGTGATTATTAACGTTTGTTAATCTTGGTGAGGCTACTTCATTTACTAATTAAGAGCTAACTACCTGACCAGCAATAGGTCTGCTTTTAACCACTGTAAGGTGGAATATCCTCAGCTGCCTCTAGAATTTTTTACATTGATTTACAGCTACCAATTCAAGTGCAGCATAGACTCTAGTGCCATTTCTCGTCATCGGATGCTGAATAGATCTCTTGTGGAGGGCTGTTAGTGGTTTGACAACCACTTGAGCCACCTATACTAAACTTGAAGCATAAATCCCCAGTGGCTCTTTTGGTATAGCATAGATGCTGCAGAGTATAGGTGCTGTGTGCCCACGGCCAAAGTCCCACTGCATCCTTTCAGCTGCTCAGCTACCTGACGTTACCCCTCATCCCGAGGCAAGCCATTTATAGCTAAAAGTATTAATTTTGGCCACCTGACTAACCAGCATTTCGTCTGCTCACTGTCTGCTTCTTTCAATGTGCCAAACTAGTTAAGTGTCACAGTTGTATTGCTCGTACGAACGTCGAGTGGTCGCCGTGCTGCTGACTGGCCACCACCTACCACACTAACGTTACCTGCCTGCTTCCCCCATCTCTCCAGCTAGCTTGACGTTAAGTTAGCTAGCCTAGCTTACCAGTAGCTTGCTAGCAAAGATGAGTCGGGACTTTCTGGCCACAGTATCATCAAGAACACGGATGAAACTGGTGTACGAAACCTAAAATAAACACCACAGGTGAATCGACTTCATTAATAGATGTTAAATACCCATGTCTGCGGCGTCCATGCCATAGCTGACTCCAATGACAGTGTCCGCATCATCGGATGCTGTGGCCCCGGATAACGGACTCCCGTCCCTGGCCTCGGACAGCCCAACCGCTCCCTCGGCTGCTGCTTCCATTCAGACTCCCGGAGAAAAGGGCGAGTCCTCCGAATGAAAGACCCACAGCGACAGCGCGATCCCGGCAGGAAAGGAGGGACGTGTTGTGATATGGAGTAAAAATCAAAACGAGAAATTTATGACAGCTATCCGCTGCGGTCCCTTCATCCGTGCGGTGGCTCTACACGACAGCAGTGTTGCACTGTCTCAGCTCCTCGCAGGTCGACGGCGCTGCACTTGCTGCTGCTGCCAGTAGGCAGCCTGGTTTTGTGCTGGACACTGTGGCTCCCCCTGACGGATGCGTAAGGAACTACAGACATTATTTGACTTGGCTGTTCTAAAATTAACGATTCAGTTGTGTTTTTCTCTATCGTTCAGACACAATCACAAAATGTTTAACCTCATTCTCTAAGCAGTGCCTCAAAAGTCAACACCATTGACTATAACACTTTTGTGTTAACATAAACTCCCAATGCTAAACCGTATCTCACAAAACACTAAATGCAACTATCATTGTGTAGACACAATTCTCATTCAACTATGACATGCCAGTCAAAACAGGTCATTTTTCTCCATCAGCTATGTACATTTCCCACTTAGATTGACACAGTTGTTCATTGGGTAAATCATGGCATGCATAATACTGAGCAGCACTGAGCAAATGAGAGGACAGTGGTGAGGCCTGACTTTATGTGGTAATTTGGGACAATGTCAGTTTTCACCACTCCAGTCTTGCCAGGGAATGGTTTGCTGCCCACCAACCAAGGCTGATGGAGTTCCTACCACCCTGTGAACCATTCCACAATCCAGCTGAGGAAATCTTCTCAGCACAGAGGTAGAAGTTGTATGACTGCCAGTCCCATAACTTGAGGCGAAGGATGCTGATTGTGAGGACATCACGGCTGAGGGTGCAGACGGTGTCTGTGACATCCAAGGTTTTGCCATCTGTGTCTTGAAAGGCAAGACATTAGGTGTGATGCTGATGAAGTGTTGTGGCCTAACAGGAAGGAGACACTGGATGCCTAATAGACTGGTATATACTGTAATAAGCTGTAATACTGTAATTAACACAGTTGTTCTGGCAATGATCATAAGGTGCTGCTATACATCTGGTGACAGTGTTAGAGACTGTATCTACTGAAGCATGTGGTTAACACTTTAACTGTAACAGATGCTTTTGCATGGGTGGCATAGTGTTATGAGAAATTGTTTCACTTTCAAATTGCACTTGGAGTTTTGAGAATGAAATTCGGGTTTGGTAAATGAATCTAAATGACTGGAAAAATGATGATGCAGTTAGGGTGGCTGTTTTCATTTGACATTCATACAATCATGTAATGCTTTTGATGAATTCACATTTATACAAAACATGTTTGATTTTAACTGTGCTAAGAATATGCTGTTGTTAGTATCTAACACAGAGCAGAAAAAAAACACTCCCACATGTGAGAGCCAGTGATTGCACGTTATACCTTAATATGCTTTGGTATACTTTCATCACACAATTATTGACATGGATGTTTTTCTGAGGAAAACACATCAGATATTAAGCACTGTCTTAGAAGGTAAAGTATGCGGATAATTTCTACTTACTGGAGTCAGTTTGGTTTAATTCTCAACTACTGCCAAAATCTGTTTTAACTGAGATGTCTGCCATTATAGATTTTCATTCCATGCCATGGTTCCTCTATGTGTATGAGAGACACACACTATTCCAGACAGTTTGCACTAGGTAGGTTGGAGGTTAATCCATGTCTGAACAGCTGTGCCTGACATCCATTGCTTAGCTGCACAACCAATCTCTCCAATGTCCAACAGAGGGCAGTGTAGCATATTGTTGAGTACAGGGAAATATGCCACAATTCATCTCAAGCTCTATCACGCAATAATTTAAGATTCTCTGACAGAACAGAAGCACTTGAATTTCTGACTGTAATAGAGATGGAGTACCTGTCACTAAATATCACCATTACACACAATGAAAAAAAAATAACTGTAAAGATAGATAGATAGATAGATAGATTTACTTTATTGATCCCAAACTGGGAAATTCCCATGAGGAAGCACCAACACAAATCTAATCCTCCAAGCAATGCACTAACATTCATACACACCCACAGAACATGAAAATGTAACTGTATTACAGACAATAAAAACAACAGACAACGTTATTATTAGAACAAAATCTTTGTGAGTTTTATTATAAGATAATGCTACAAATTGGCTGTCTAAATCAGACTATAAGAACAGTTGCTGATGGGTTCAGGGATTCCTCTTCCTACTCTCCTGTGTACCAAATGAATACAAGGCTGGTAATCCTCCCAGGAGGTTTGCACGCCATTTTCATCAGGTCTGCCCTGTCCGCCAGACGGGTTTACAGACAGACCGTCACTGGTCTGGGGTGGACCCAACCATACCCACTGGTACTTGGAGAGACGGAGGAAGGAAGGACAAGGGGATGGAGCAATGCATCAGGGGACGGAGTATCAGAGAATGAGACATCAATTGGTCATTTTGTAATTAAAGGTATGAGGAAAGATCCCTCTCCACCACCTAGGAAGACAGAAAGAGAATAAACTGTAACCTACTGAAGGTGCTGCTGAAAGTGCACTCTCTATAAATCTTGCATTTTCATTTTAATTTACCCTAACTGTCCCATATACAGGCCTATATATTCACCACACAACACTCAGCAACTCTGCAGAATATTATTCCTGGGCCATTTCCACAGACTTAAAGCATATGACCAAGGATTTCTAGTCAGTATCAATGATAATCTAATAGCATGACTTATGACAAAGCTCTTCCTGTTGTCAGTGATAATTTGCAGGTGAGTGATCAAATCACTGCACAGGAGAGAGAGGATAACAAAAGGTATGCCACAGACCAGCTATTTGCTGTCTTTGGTAAAGTAAATCTTTTTTTTTTTTTTTACGTACACTTGGATCATCCAGTGGTCCATATCTCTTCACCACCTGGCCCTCTCTGTTGATCAAAAACTACAAAGACAAGAAGATAGGCAGGGAAAAAAAGAATTAGATAATGAGAACATTCAGTTACACAGACCTGAAAAAGCAATAGCAAATATATCATTTTTGCTGTATTTCAAGAACTAAAAATTAAAAAAAAAAAAGACAATCTATATTGTCATGTATGTTGCTGATACATTTATATACACCTAATACATTCAATTACATGACTCGCAGGACTACACTGTACACATACCACTGCACTACAGAGTGCTATAGCTCTCAATACAAATGTATCTTGAGCACAATAATTAATTATTAACGGTTAGCTCTTACAAATCTGATGACAGTATAAATATCTAATAATAATAATACGTCTTAAATATTTACCTTGGTGAAATTCCACTTGATGCTACTGCAAATGGTGAAAACAAATCACATGTTACAAATAATGAACCATGTAGATGTTAGTGTCATCTAAGTAATTAATAGACTAGCCAATAATTAATTTAAAAGGCCTGTGCAATTAAAAGTTTGTCAAAAAATTATTAAAATGTGTAAAAATACCCTGTGTCATTGGGTTACACAAGCCATTCGTTCATGATTGCATTAACCACCCAATGTCCTTCTCCAGCAGACAGTCATTTATTTGTTCACTGGCTTGAGCATTTACAAAACCACTTACTTTCCCAGGAAGCCTCTCCCATTGGGCTGTTCCTTCAGCCACTTCCACAGTGGGTGAGCGTTGTCCCCGTTCACATCGATCTTACTGAACATATCAAACCGGGCATTGTAGGAACCGGCAAACTGCTTGATCTGAGCGTCAGTGCCAGGTTCCTTTAAAGTAAAATAAGTGAGAAATTATACAACTGGTCAGTGCTTTTCCACCTTAAGATGTTCAACGGTCCTGTGAAGACTGAGCTGCACTGTGACAATAATCTCAAGTTCATGAAAGTGGTTCTTCACTACATGTACTAGGTTATGAGTACATGTGGACAAAAATACATTTCATTCATAAATACTTTACGCTGATATACACCATTATCTGTTCTCATCAGTTAATTAAGTTAAGAGTTAAGAATTTCCCAGTTTGGGATCAATAAAGTATATCTATCTATCTAATGGACACACTGCACGGTCTCATCTAGAGTCTAGATCGTGTTGCGTAATTGGCCTTCATTGGCTAACATTCCATGCCTGTGTTTGTCAGGCTATCATATCTTGCTGTATAGTGAAATATGAGTGCATGAGCCTTCAGTAAAACATTGACGTGTCACCTACCTGGCCCCCAAACTGGTTGGAAGGGAAGGCAAGGATGCTTAAACCTCTCTCAGCGTACTTAGCGTGCATCTCGGCAAACTGAGAGTAGTTTACTGGGGTTTTGCCTCATTTAGAGGCAACATTGGTGATGATGACAACGTTTCCCCTGAAAATACAAACACATACATACATGATGTTTTAATGACAGCTGGATTCTAATGGGATGCTGCAATGTAGCACATTTGAAAAGACAATATGTCATAGCCTCACCTGTATTTTTCTAGGGAAACCACGTTGCCATCAATATCGTTTGCTGAGAAGTCATAAATAGATGTGGCCCTCTGCCAATCCTCTGTCGGGGCAGACTGAGGGAGAGAAGAAAGAGGAAAAGGGAAAAATAGAGGAGGTGAGTGACAAGTAAGAGTTTGGTGGGAGCTTCTTCCCAATGAGTATAATCCGACAGTGAGTCTAAACAGACTCAGCGTTCACATACCCCTTGCAGTGAGAATACCTTAAATAACAACAGACATCAACACAGTTAAAACACAGTTATAAAACACAGTTTAATCTATAAAAAAGAGCACCTCCTGTTTTCTGGTCCTATGATCCCCCTCACAATGATCAAAATTATCCTGTCGCCGCCTGAAGCTATTTCTGATACTGCAAAATAACAATTCGATGTGTTGATTCTAAAAGGACAGCATCGTTCCATTTAATTTCAATTGGTCTTACCATAGCCTGCAGCAGGACAGAAAAAAGGACAGCGGACCCTAGCAGATGCATGACTGCCTCTCAGTAAGGTCCCCTGAGAAGGCAGAAAGCCAATATGCCTCTAAACCCTGAGCAACTTCAGCAAAGCCCTCCTCTCTGTCGGATGGCACTCCCAAACTGAAAGAGCCTCTGAGCCGTGGCACACAATTGACTCCCCTCATTTAAAGGGAGCAGCTGATCATTAACAGAAGTGATAGGTTGTACTTGTCTAATAGGTCCCTTTTCTGCTGACCAATAAACCTCTGGTGGAACTGCACGTGTACTGCAGTCCACAGTCCAGAACAGTATCATAAAATCATGACTGCTGTCCGCAAACCATGAAGAGTTGAGCTCCATGTGGTCAGGGCAAAGGTGAAAGAGTACAAATGAGACAATTACGTGATATGCTGCTGTTACAGAATCTCATATGTACATTGCTGTGGATAAAAGTGCCTGCCAAAGGTGAATTGTAATTGTAGCAATATCTGAAAGAAAAACAAAATGTTGCATTGGTGAATCAGTACACCTGGCAACATTGCAACCTGCAGTAAAGACTTGTTTCTGTTGTATAAAAGTAACACACAATTCTAATGAATGATCATCACCCATGACAAGTGCTACAAAGCTGTCATTTTGACCGACAAGTATAAAATATTGTATCAGAGATGCCATATCATATGTATGATAATACAATAATATAAATGCTAAGTTCTGATCTCAAGTAAACAGTAGTCTGTGTTTCTGTCTTGCCACTTTCCCCAGACACACACGTGAAAAGCCTCTGTGTCTTTACCAAGCGGTGCCTGGCACACTGTTACACAACCAGGTGATTGTTTGGGCAATAATATGATCTGATTTAGGGTAGATTATTTCTCAATTTTCAGACAAGTCTGTGTGCAAGTCATGCTTGTGGTTTGACCTGGCAACAATGCACTGTTTTATAACCAGTATAACATCATCAATAACAGGTTACATAAAATCACTCACATTGAAAATATACTCTTTACACATGTCTCTATATGTTCAGAGATACTGCATGATTAAAAACATATGGGGGAAAAATGGCCTGAAATTATCTATACACGAGAACTAAATTGATATGAGGTATAATCCAAGAGGCAAAAATATATTTTTGATATAGCTACTTGCAGGTATAACAATATAATAGTGCAGAAGAAGAAAATGGATTTAAGAAGTCTAAAATAAATTAAGGAATATCATATAACAGTAACTTTGCCATGTTATCACATTCTGAATTTCATTCATTTCACTTTTTGGTTTATTTAAAAAAAAAAAAAGGGAAAGTGCACAATAAATGCATTGCACCAGATATAGCACAATGCTAATTTCCATGTGTTGTTCCTGGGGTGTGTATACAATGCAAATACAGCAAAAATGACATTTCCATATGATGGCAATGAACACTCCTGTGAGGGAGTCACTATCAAACCCAAAAGACAACATGACTGTCGTTCAACCATGTTTAACATTCATCCTAGACTGATTAAAACTAACAAACTCTCTAATATTTGTAGGAAAAGTATTCCAGTATTTTGTTACTGCAATTTAAAAAAAAACAAACAAAAAAAAACAAAACAATAACAGTTTGAGCATATTTTGTCGAGCAATGCTTCATATAAGAGTCTCCCCTGGTTGATGATCATGTATGTGGCATTTCACCGTAAGTTTTGGAAGAAATTTTAAAGTTTAAGGGGTGGGGGAGCTAATCCATGCAGAATCTTATGAAATAAACACACATCGGTCATTAAAAAACATTAAAGCTCAGTAAGTTGTAATTTTCGATAATATTGCAATAGTGTTAGGATTTTTTTTTGTAATAATATTCTGACCTGTGAGAGATATCTTGTTATATGGGAAACCACAAAAGAGGTTCAAGGTCCAACTAATAAGTAATATGACACATTAAGTTCATGATGGCATTCAAATGAAGCGCACAGGATGCTGGCTTGGTGAGATAGTAACAATGACACATGACGGCGACAGACAACACATCAGCAGCACACAAGAGCCTGTGGCAGGTTATAATTAAAGCTCGGACATGAGCTTTGACTGTTTTACAGAATGATAAGCCTATCAGCTCACAACAGCTGGCACAGGAGGGAAGGAAGGGACTGCTGTTAGAAGAACATTAGGTTTAGCATATGGGACACATTTAGCCGCAGTGCGCAGAGTTAGTGCTGCCTTTTCGGCCTCCAAAGGCAATAATTCAGTAAAGTATGGCTGTTTACACTCCGTCGACTGTGAGTGGTGGACAAACTGTTTCTCCAGACACACAAAAACCCTGCCTGCACGAGTATATATGCGTTAGAAGACACACAATTGTCGAAAAATGTTGTTACACAAGCCACAGCATCCACACTGCACGTAACAGGCATGCCAAGGAGAGTAACGTTACCGTGCGTCTACGTTACCGTTGCGGATAAGAAATAGTACAGTACCATCGCCAGTAGTACTCCGCTGCTCGCCAAAACCCCAGCTGACAACATTAAAAACACTGGCCTCATTTTGTTGCAGGAGAGGTCACATAACGCAGCGCGAATAGTTACATGACTCCTGCAAACCCCGCCCTAGTTTGTTGTGAAACAGAGCGGTCCTCAGGTCTTCACGGTGCAGCAAATCACTCCGCCTACTGCTGGGCTGACTACCTACTGCGTCATCAAACTGCGCCGGCAGTAGGAAACGTGCGCCGCTTCGGTAGCAGACAGGAGAGAGAGCGTATCAACAAAAGTTCAATTTAACCCAGCTTCGACGTGGAGTTATAATTTGAGAGGATATGGATGACGAAGAAGAAACATACAGGCTGTGGAAAATCCGCAAAACAATCATGCAGGTAGGTGAATGTTTTAATACGTAGTGAAACACTGACGTTTGCTAGCGTAGCGACCGCGGAGGCTCCGTTTCTGTGTTTCGGTGTTTTCTCAACAACAGTGTTGATGTAGGTTCTCTGCCACATTGTCGATCAGATATTTGTCCTCTGTCATGTTTTTTGACATGGGGATTTAGCAGCTGACCGTGAGTATTCGTCACCAGTGGCGGACGGTGGTTGTTTTGTTTTTGCTACGTTAGTCGATGTTTTTTTTGTTTGTTTGTTTGTTTTTTTCTCCCATCAAGTAACTCATTAACAGGCTAACGCCAGTGTGGGTCAGTAGCAGTTACTCAAATTCTCAAGAGAATAGTACATTATAAGCATGATTGAGCGTATAAGAAATATAAGAACATTTGCTTTAGATATTTGCAAAAAGGTATATGCATTATGTATAAATATGTGCATTAATCCAACAAAGATGATAACAGTAAACACAGAAAAGGAAATTGAGCATATGTTAAAAGTATGTACATCTACAACATATATATATTCAGGGAGACTGCATTGCTGAATTGTTGTAAAGTCCAACACGGTTAATCCAGTCTCTCTTCCTTCCAGCTGTGCCACGACAGAGGCTACCTGGTGACCCAGGACGAGTTGGACCAGACTCTGGATGAGTTCAAGAGCCAGTTTGGAGACAAGCCCAGCGAGGGCCGGCCCAGACGCACAGACCTCACCGTGCTGGTGGCCCACAACGATGACCCCACCGACCAGATGTTTGTTTTCTTTCCCGGTAGGTTCATGTTGGATTTCAGATGCCCGGTCAGTAACACTTCATCTGAGGACAGTTGATAGTGAAACGGACGATTATGTCGTTCTCAGTGACTGAATATACAGACAGGCGACAAATTAAAGGACAGCTATCTGAGTGAGAGGCAATTTGGAAGCAGGTCTGGGGCTCTTTAGTGGACTTTGTTGGATCCGTTTGTCATGGAGCAGCTTCACTCAAGACCTTAAAGGACCAAGTACACAAACAATAACAACAAAAACAAAACATTTGAATTAACTGCCACTGCACACATGGCCCCAGTGGTCCCATAATGGCCTGGTATTATTAAAATAATGTAAGTTGTTTTTGTTTTTCATGTCCATTTCAGTCATTGAACATCGTCCAAATCTGTGACCTATAGGTGGTTATGAAATCCTTCCACAATTAGATTTTTTACCCTTGTCAACTCAGCACATTTTTTTATTGTGTTCATTTTTATGGAATAAAAGCTTCACATCCGTCCACTAATTTTCAAGACACGATTGTGTGCCAAGAACCATTAAAGCTGTTATGATGGCTTTTGATGACAAAGCACCACCTGTGTATAACCTTTACTAATGGTGGTGGAATCTTGTTAATTTTTCACATTGAGTTCATTTACATTGAGTTCTGCTGGCCAAAATGGTTTGGGCATATAGATACATTATTCCAGTATACATACATTGTTATAGTTCTTTTGAAATCATTTAGTGACATTTCATTCACTGCAGATAACAGAACTAGGCCTGGATGATACAGACAAATTCAAATACCACCTTTTTTTGACCAAATACCTTGATGTCGATATTGTAGGGGTGACTTTTGGTGCATTCACAAAATGTTTACACAATAGATTTTTTTGATGCGCCATTATTATTGATGTGAATGTGATGACCAAACAGGAATTAAATATCAGAACAAATAGTCTAATAAATAAACAGTCTAATAAATTCAGAAAATAGCATCCCTGAACTATTCTGAAGCCTTAAAACTAGGAAATGGCAGCACATGCGTTGTATCTTCATATGACGTAGCCAAATTCCCAGATGATAAGTAGTGTCACAGCACAGTATTGATATAGTATTGATATATTGCCCAGCCCCAAACATTCTCAGGGCCTGAGTGACAAATAATTTTACAGCAGTTTGTTATACAGCACTCAGAGTTGTGTTTGCAACCTGCCATTGATCACTCACCCAGAATCTTCCTTTTAATTTGTCACCTGTCTGTATATCAGTGTGGATGCTGATGATGAATCTGAGTATGTTTTCCTTTTCCCCACCCATCAGAGGAGCCCAAGGTGGGAATCAAGACGATCAAGATGTACTGTCAGAGGATGCAGGAGGAGAACATCACACGCGCCATCATCGTGGTTCAGATGGGCATGACACCTTCAGCCAAACAGGTTGGTCCTCAGTAGCAGAAGCTGGATTTACTTTATGGTGTTACTTCAAGTTTCCATCATGAAGAGATGAAGTTTATGCTCTTAACTGTGTCAATATTCAGTCTCTAGTTGACATGGCCCCCAAATACATCCTGGAACAGTTTCTCCAGCAGGAGCTGCTCATCAACATCACAGAGCATGAGGTAAACATGGGAGCGAGGAGCCGGCTGATTTGGGCTCCAGCTGCCAGTATTTTTCTAAACAGCCTTGGTTTGAGTCGCACACTGTGGCTCACATGTACATTTCTGTCTTTGATGTGTGTCTTGCTTGTCTTTCAGCTTGTCCCAGAGCACATTGTTATGACAAAAGAGGAGGTGACAGAACTACTGGCAAGATAGTATCCTTACACACGGTGTAATTCGATTTGGTTTCAGGAGGTGTTGGTGGAGGTTCTTGATGCAGGAGGGAAACATTAAAACTGTCGTTCAAACTTGTAACAAGATTATGTGCACTGTAACAGGTTACTGTAATTCATACATAATCAGTCATATTATTCATATTGAAATTTTCCACAGGGAAGAAAATGATGTTGTTGTTTTTTTTAATTTTGGCTTGTAGAAAATGCACGTGGTCGACTCTCAAGTAGTTACAAGCAACCTTGTTTGATCTAATTGTAGCATTGGTTTCAAAAGTTAGGATAGTTGCTTAAAATGCAATCTGAAATATGTGTTCTAGCTAAATATGAGAAAAAAAATGTTTCATAGGGAGGAGATGTCTGTGTGTGAAATGGAGCTAACTTTGACCAGCACCAGAGGAATACTTAAACTCAAATACAGCAAATACGTTTGTTGCCATTCCTTCACATTTCTACCTCAGTAAACTGAAGGAGAGCCAGCTGCCAAGGATCCAGGCTGGAGACCCCGTGGCCCGATACTTTGGCCTGAAAAGGGGACAGGTAGCACAGCCACACACCCTCTCTTCATTTAAATAATGCATGCTGCTGCCACGGTCTTCCACAGTTATGCACCTAATGCATAAATAGTCAATAGTAAATAGTCAAATCTTCCTGTTGAACAGCGAAATTCGATTTGATTGACAAATTTGTGAGGCGAGTGAAGCCCTCATGGCCACAGGGTTTGAAGCAGCTTTTCCTTGTTTACAACACATTTGAAGCCCAGGAAAATGTGTGTGTGTGTTTTTTGTTTTCTTTTTGCATGACATGCATTTATTTTGCATATTTTTCAGGTGGTTAAGATCATCAGGCCTAGTGAGACAGCTGGAAGGTACATCACATACAGACTGGTGCAGTGACAGATAGGTACGTGTTAACCTGACCAAACACCTTGACCAATAAAGGTGAGAGGTCAGGGATTGTCAAACCTGTAATGACCAGTCATCATTTTAACTTGTAAAAGGGACATGTTGTTGTTTTTGTTAATATTTGTTGTTATAAATACTAATTTGGCTGTCATGTTCCTCTTGTTCCCCAGATGCTCCTCTGGATCCATGTTTCAGAGGTGCAGTAAAGAAAAATGAAGGTGTAAACATCTTTGATCACCTGTCCATGGATCATTCTTCTGCTGTTGTTTTTTTTAATTTTTTTTAAACTTTAGTTTCATTTTTCTGTTTACTTATGTAATAAATTTTGTACAATAAACTCCTTAAAAATTAAATCAAATGTCGCTAATGCATCTCCTCATTTTGAAATACATGAGACAGACTGAAGTTTATAAATTAAAGCGGAGAACTCACGGGTTTATGGTTGCACCTTCCCGTCATAACTGAACATTAGTTTAAGCAAACGATGTTGTTATCACACAGATGTACGGTTTTTCCATGCCTACCTTCTTCTTCCTCCTTCTGAAAGCCATGCTGTAGCCGCTTTACTTCAAAGTTTTCACACTGGGTCGGCTTATTGTGCAGGTCCTTTGCAAAGTTTCCAGTCTCCTCAAATTAATTTTTTTTTTCTTTAAACTGAAAAGCTCAATGTAGAAGTCAGGAGATGCACACTTATCAAAAAGTGTCTTGAAGCAGTTTCATAGGAGGAAGACCACAACTTTAGGATAGAGAAAGATCCCACACACTGGTAATCTGAAAAGTAAAAGTCTTGCCTGCAGCCAGAATTCAGAACTAGGATTAAATTGCTCGTCAGTGCAGGTAACTTCCATGTGGAGGTACTGTTATGTGTGAGCTGTTTTGTTCCTCTTACTAAAACTACTTCCCTGTTTTCTGTGCTGACTCCAACCTGTAAAAAAAAAAAAAAACTGGACCAGTGAGTCATCGTACACTAGCACTGATAAGCAATGAAACTGGTGAGCCATTTCAAACCCAACATTTATTAAAATCGTAGAACATACACCCAAGGCAATACAGATAACATTTACACGAATAAAAGGCATGATTTATTTTTTAAAATTTTAGTGCTGAAATAAAACCAGCAGCACTTTAATAAATGAAGATATTTGCTTAGAAATTAAAGAACCCTTTTCAACGGTACTAAATATTACTGAAGCTTTTAAGAGAAATGTATAAAAAAACTGCTTAGAAACAACACAAAAATACATTGAATGGTGGGAAAGCCTCTGAAAATGACAGGAGTGATTGCATCAAACGATAAAACAGATAATGACTGTTCAACATCTACAGCGTTTAGAAAAAAAGACATACACACTAAAATCTTGCAGAGTTTCATCATGGTCCATCTTCATTTTATTGTGCTCAAAGCTAGATTGCCATCATGCCATCAAGTCTTCCTATTGTGGACCCGTTTAGGAAAACTTCGAAAACTGAATAATATCAGACAAACTCCGGCTCCTGATCCCTGTTCCTGGTCAGGGGGAGCTTCTTCCCGCACAGACGTGTCAGCGGCAGCCCGGCTAGGCTCAGAACTGGGGAGCAGGGGTAGTTGTTGGACTGGTTGACGTTGAGCTCCGCCAAAGAGGTGCTCAGATCCTGCTCTTCTCCCCCTCCGCTCTCGTCATCTGGGGGCTCACTGTCCGGTGGCGCAGGGGGGTCTCCTCCGTCGGACGGTTCAGATTTCTCCTGGTCCTGATCCGGCTCTGCTTCTAGGTCGGTGCTGGGAAAGGACTGGGTGGACAGATCCAGACTGTCCCTGTAGCTCAGCTGGTCGTCCATGCTGATCTCGCTCTCCTGCTTGATCAGGCTGTGAGACTGCTGGGAATGTGTGGTCTGCTGGCCGCTCTCGTCCGGCTCGGAGTCGGAGTCGGGAAGCTGCTCGCTGGAGCCCAGGGAGCCCAGAGAGCTGCCTGAATGGAGGAGAGACGGGCCAGAGGTGAGGAACACGTCAAAAAACTGGATTCACTGAAACATCATGACTGAACTTCAAAGAGAGGACATTTATTGAAATGATGGGAGGTGGTGAGTGGGTTTCCTGTGAGTCTATTGCTGAACTCAACTCCCTGTAAACCATATTGTGAAAACTGGGCTTCGTCAAAGCTTACCACATCCCTCCTCCATCTTGTCAGAGTCTGGTTTGCTCAGCTCCTCCCTGCCTCCCTCTTCCTCTCCATCAGCAGAGCTCTCTGTCCTTCCATCTGCAATACCACTCTTAACCAGCAGGGGGAGAGAGTCAAAATTAGGAGATGAGGTAGAGGAAATGATTACACATACAAGGAACAACAATGGCAATATCTACCTGTTCCTGTTTCTTTGGGCTGTTTTATCACTGACAGGATATGCAACATGCGCATGAAACAGGAACTAATGAACTCAAACAAATCACGACTGTAAAATTACAGGGGGAATTCGTGCTGACATTTCAGGGCTGTATCTGCTCTTGCCTTTCTGCATAGCAGGTTAGCCCTTATCTAGCCTCCACAAACCTTCCCTTTGTATGACCAGACAGACACACACAGCCCTACCTGTTGAGTGGAGGTGGGTGTGGACACGGTGGACCCGGCAGTACCAGAGGGCGAGCTTTTGGACTGAAAGATGGTTGTGTAGAAGACTATGAGGGCCTCTACAATGCGCGCCTGGTGGGGGTAATCCACCAGAGAGGACAGGGACACCGTGGCCCCGGTCGGACGGGGACGCATCAGTGAGGGCCCAAACACAATCCCTAGGTTACTTGGACTCATCTTGTTGTCCTGTTCCAGCTCTGCGATCCTGGAAGGAGGTGAGAGCGGGGAGAGGGAGGATTTATGTGGCTAAATGAGAAATACATCCACTGAAGTCTGATGGGGTAGACCTGGCTGTGGACTGGTGAGTGTAAAGTGTGCAGCTACTGACCTGCGGAGGTGCCGGATAATGTAGCGCAGCGTGGCGATGTTAGCCTTGGGCAGCTCCTTCAGAAGCTCCTTCAGCTTGTCCACCAGGACCAGCACCTCTGGGTCGGTGTCGGGGCCCTGGTCCACCAGCTCCGGCCCCCTGCTCACAGCTGGGCTGCTACCGGTCGACTCGGCCTCCTCTCCCTCTGGTGAGTCTCCCTCGCTGTGCAGGCTCTCCTTGGCCAGTCCCATCAGACTGTGGTACAGGCGGAACGGCATGATGGGCTCCGGCAACTGAGAGGACAGGAGGAGGGTTTATGGAAATGGCACAAGTGTGTCTAAGGGGTTTAACTGAGCATGAACAAAATGCAAGATATGAAGTGAAACTATCTGATTATGACACATCTCAACTGAACATAAAAGTAGAGAAAAAGTGGGAAACCATGTAATATACAAAACTAATTTTTGCTATCAGTAGGGCTAGCAAATACAAGTGCTTCAAAGCAATGAAAGCACGCAAACATCAACTTGGTTTGGCAGCTATTTAGTTGCTGCATGAAGAGTCCAAACATGTTGTAGCTAACCAAGCCCATGTTTGTGTCTGTTTATTGGCTTGAAGTGCTTCTATTTGCTTGTGCTCTTGATAGCAAATAAATTACTTGTTTTATGCAGTGTACAGTTTGCAACCTTTTCTTCTTGATGTACTCTGACCCACAGGGAAAACATTTTTTTGCCTTTTTAACTGCCTTTTATGTGGGTCTCAACTGTAGCCAGGAACAAGACAACAATACATTTAACCACGTAAATGCAAGTCTCTTCAACGTGTTTTGCTCAGGCCTGGCTTGCGGGTGTACCTGTCTGAGGTAGAGCTTGAGGACATTGCTGATGTCGTGTGGTGAACACTGGGACAGCTCAACAAGCTCCTTGCCGTTCTCAAAGGCCTGGCACAGCTTCTCCACACGGGTCTTCACTCCATTCACCCTGTAGATACCCTGCGAACGTGCAAGGGAGCTGATATAAGACACCGTAAGACACTCGGGCTCCCATTTGACGATAGGATGCCTGTGTGATGTGTGTACCTTCATCTTGAGCGCCCGTCTCTCTATCTCAGAGATGCACTTGGTGATGATGAAGGGGATGCCATCACTGGCACAGCTGGCCACCTGAGCAAAATCCCTTCCAAACAGCTGGAGCCGGCCCTGCAGCTTCTTATGGCCACACTGGATGGCCAGAGTCTCCAAGCAGCGCTTGTGGCACGACAGGAAACACTGAGCAGAGAAGAAGACACAGAGGTTGCTCCTCACTGAAAAGCACACACTCACTGATAATCCTACCAGACCTGGATCAAACAGCATCTACAGATTAACAGTGTGTTTTAGCCTGTTTGAAGTGGGGTCTGCCACACAGGGCAACAACTACAAAGTAGGCCTGGGATGATCAGTTCATCTCCTGATTTGATACTATCACGATACTTGAGTGCTGATTTGGTATGTATTGTGATTCGATATTATGATTTAGTATGATTTTTGCTTTTTGACTTATCTTCTAGTTTCTGTTTGTAAAGTTGAGATTATCTGACAGGTTATAATGCGCCATTTTGTAGAGTGATTTCAAGTTTCAACAAATGGTCTCACTACAATGAAACCGCTACTGTAGGGGCGAACATCATCACACATGAATCAAATGTGGCTCACTGAAACCACAAGAGTCTCAGCTTTCCAGTCAAACCCAAATTATGCAACTGCAAGACGGTTTGGCCACCAAAGTGCCACAACATGTTACCACATGCTACCACCAGATTCCTTAGGCTGTCTAGTTTCATTAATACTAATATCTTGACTTCAATCAGTAAATTGATTCAGTAATAATAATAAAAAAAAGAAATCATAAAGAAATCATTAAAAAAAAAAAAAGAATCGTGATACTTAAGTGAATCAATTTTCCCCCCACACATACTAGGAAGTATTTGAAAGTCATTACAGTATTATTGTTGGTAACTGACATTTTTCCTGACACTTTCTGAACTGTCCTGATGCAGGTTAAAATAAGAACTTTTCATCAAATTTTTGTCACCTCACTAAGGACAAGATGAGGAACAGTCCTCTCACCTCCTCACACTCGGCCCCCTGGAAGTACACATAGCTGTCACACTCCCGGCACTTAGCAGGGGTCCGCAGCTTCCTCATGCGGTGGGTCTGGGCCGCTTTGGACAGGCCAACGTTCCGGAAAGGTCCGGTGGAAACCACCACGTCTGGCTCCAAGCCGTTGATATCTGGAGAGGGTGAGCCCCATACACACACACACTCAGGCTATTTATAGAAGATACGGGGGCAGCAGTGACATGGCATTTACAGCTATTATTTTTGGAGACTTCCAATGTACTGAACTCTGGATATTTTACTCTCACCATACAATTGCATTATCTGACATAATTAAGGCATAGAGAGCAGAAACTGTAGACCATACTTGGAGTTTCAAAGGAGGACACATTCCCGTCCTTCTCATCTGCATCTTCATTGGACGACATGGTTCCAGTGGAGGACGTTCGTGGAATTTTACTGATGTCACCTAAAATACGGTTTTAAAATGTTTACACACACACAGAAAAATATCTTCCATAAGTTACACTGCAATTGAAGTAAATGCAGTGGGATATAGTTAAGAGAAGGACAGGTCATTTTAGTTCAAGTTGGTGTGAAATCTGTTCAGCTCACCTGTGCTGGCAGTAGGAGACTCCAGGCCTCCCTCTCCTCCTACACTGTCGTCACTCACTGTCGAACCCCACGACTTGTGGCCCAGTCCTGGGGAAAACAAAGACACCAAATGATGGGAAGTGGTCAGGATATCAGAGGGGTATTAGAGGTGTTCTCATTTTCTAGCCCTATGCGTCAAACATTTTAGGATCATGAACTGCAGAACATGCAGTGTAGATGTAAATCTTGACATGAATCCCTTCCCTAACCCGTACTGTTAGAGAGTGCAAGACCGTATCCCATGGCAACTATTCCATCTGTTTGCTCTTGAAATGTGCAGGGAAATGCAAGATGTGAACCACATTCCAAGCTCTGTATCAGCAGAGATGGCTCAATAACACAATATGAAATGTGTCTGGAAAACCACAATAAATAACGCCACAACAATGATAGCATTAGGCATCACTTACGCTTCTGCTCTCTGCTGTCTCCGGTTCCTGTGTCCGCAGTGACGGCAGCACTGTCTGTGTGGCTGACCGGCTCTGTGTTGAAACTGTCATTCCTTGGCCTGTGACCCTGTCTGCAACAGAGTTGACTTTTAAGTAAAGGCAATGATTTCAAAGTGATACATTCATAATAAAATGATTTAAAGATTCCACCAGGATTTTATGCACCTACTGATTAAAGGTGCAATGATCAAAATCATGACTGTTGTCTTGATTTCTGCCCCAAACAATCAGTATAACTGTTCTCTATCAGTTGTTGGCCTGTGTTTTAACACAAAGCTGCGGTGGCTCTGACTTACTGTGAGGACCCCGTGCTGGAGGGGGAGTAGGCCTCAAACGTGTAGTGAACGCTGGGCTGCTCAGGCAGCTGCAGGTCTCGGACATGGGCGGCGTACTGCTGGCCGGGGTCGTACAGCTTGCTGCTCTCACACAGAGTCTGGTAGTGCACGGGCAGAGCCACCGTCTGCATGTGCATGATCTGGTAGTAGGAGATGGTGGCCTGGTGGACGAACAGAGACAGAGAAGAGCAGGAGGATCAGCCGTGTACTGACCATCACATGGCTAGGCAGACACTTCCATCATTACATTTAAGAAGCATGTTGACACCTGTCTATAATAGTGATGAACACTACTGAGATAATAGCTTGTGTGTGTGTGTGTGTGTGTGTGTGTGTGTGTGTGTGCGTGTGTGTGTGCTGACCGAGCGGAGGGTCTGGTCGCTCTGCTTGATGACCTCCTGCAGCTGCCGCAGCACTGTGACCTTTGTGTGCTCCAGCTCCAGCTGCTGAGTGGTGGCGTCTGCTATACAGGTTTTGTAGGTGGCCTCGGCCTCATCTGCCTGCACACACACACACACACACACACACACAAAAACACATTGTTTCCCTAAACACCCCTTGAACAGGAAGTTTTCAGAATACAGGCATCCAAAGAAAAAAAGCAAATTCACATGACAAAAAAGTGAACGGATCCTAAAAAATATTAACTTGCGGTAGTCAGTGTGGTTTCTCTAGAATAGAGAAATACAGGCTCGTCGGGTAACCACAGGAGCATGTTCAAATGTATCTCAGTTATGTGTTTGATCAATGAATTAAAATATTAATGGTTACACAGAGATTGGTTTAAGTTAAATAATTTTAAATAATAAGTCAAATAATAAGTTATTAAACATATGTTTTTTGCATATGGACTGCTGTGATTAAATCCTGTACAAAATGCACAATTAAAGATGGACTGAGTTTGCTGAGGCGCTCAGAGCTGCAGGTAGTCATGGCGACCTTGTTGCGAGCCTCCTCCTCTAATCGTTTCTTCTTCTCCAGCGACTTGGCAGTGGACCCTCCTCCCTCCTCCTCGGCTCGACTGGCGGCTGTTTT
>OMLB01008488.1:49382-61245 GCA_900302555.1 Myripristis jacobus | reverse complement strand
ACAGTTGTCTAGGTGCACTGCTAGTGCTCAAAGCGTGCCTGTTTGGAACGGGACGATTGCTTGGCCTCCGGTTTTGCTGATGAGAACTGCTCATCCAAACAACTTCACACTCAACACTGCACTCTCTTGGGTCCTCAGCAATACACCTGCCAAGTCTGAAGGCGATCGGATGAATGGTTGTGGAGAAAATCACATTACGGACACACATACAGAGATTCTTCGTTTTATAGTATATAAGATTTCTTTCAGCAGATGTGTAGAGATTTTTGCTAAATGTTATTTGTTGCGTCCCATCCTGCAGAGGTCGTCTGCCGAACGACCGGCCTGCAGAAACTCATTTGAACAAACAATGGCAAGGGCACCTACAAGCCTAAAGGCCGATGTCGTCATGCATTTTGGATTTTACAATCCATGATGGTAAAGATATGCAAAACCGGTACTGTAAATGAAATATTCCTCACTGGATCAATACAAAGTCAATTCTGTCGGAAATCGTTCTTGAACTGAATCGAGAAATCAGCGCTGTGATCTGCTGTGTCTTACTTGTGTTGCTGTTGTCTGCCAGTGTCTCAAAGTTCCTCCTGAGGAAATCCTCCTGGCCTTGGTCAAGAGCATCACTCACTGTCCTCAGAGCTTCATCTATACTCGTCACTTCTGTCTTTCGCTCCTCTTCCTCCTCCTCCTCCTCCTCCCTCTCTTCGTTCTCCTCATCAGAGCTATCCTCGCTCAGTGATTCCATGTCCTCTGAATCTGAACGCACAGCAAGAGAAGGCATAATGTCAGACATAAATTAAGCCTCGGTCCTGCCATGTGCCAGATGGAAAAAAAATCCTTTTCAGCTCCCCTTGACCTTGGCACGTCTAACCCATACTGCATGTGTTAGCTGGTAGAATCTAGATAATCCTTAACAAATGACCAGTCACAACACCGAGGCTTAGATAGCAATGATTTCACATATTTCATTCAGGTATGAAACTGAAAAAAAAGCCTTGAGTACATGTGCCTGATCCATTTAAGCTGTATGCTGAAGATATATCATGATTTTCACATGCAATTCAGTTTTCTATTTTCCCCTCAGCACTTCAACACATTCCAAGAAGGCATGTTGAAGTTGGAGGAAAATGCGTGCACTAAAATACAAAATGTTGTGGTGTGCCTCTGATATTGTCACATCAGCTTGAGCTGCTATTCACATGTTCTATTTTATTTAAAAGAATAATTCACAGGAAAAAATACAAAACAAAAAAGACAATTTGGCTTCCAGTCTGCCACTATCTTTGCTGAGGACCCCAGTAGAACGAAGCTAAATAGGTTAAACTGTTAAAAATTGAATCGAAAAACTCAACAGCAACAGCTCTTTTCAACTAGAACAATACAAACATAATCCACAGAATTTCTTTGGGAACTATTTCTTGCCAAAGAACATCACCAAACTGTATTCATCCATCACCAGTGAGGGCTGTATGTTATGTTTCTGAAAAGAGCTGCTGCTGTTGAGTTTTTCACAGGTATGTTTTTTGACAGTCTGAGCGCTACAAAACAAAACCACCCAGCCTTGCTGTACTGGAGTGAAGGGAGACAGATGGCAACAAACTGAAAGTGTCACCAAATCACACACAAGCTATCTGGATGGACAGATTGCACAAGTGGTGAAATGGGACAATACCTCCTCCTGTATTTTTGGTGAAATGCTCGCCTTTTTGCACGGCTCTCACACTTTTAGTACTTCACAAGCTACATTTGCATCAGTTAAATGCCTAAAACTTTAATGCTAAAACAGCACTTCCAGTGCACACTTGAGCATTGTTGCAGGAGATGATCAACAGGATTAATCAGTCTTAATTATTATTAATTGTACATTGGTTTAACTGCTTTCCTGCTCTGTGGTGGTCAACTCTACCTTTAGAAAACTGGTTTTAGAGAATAATAGGCATTTGTGGAAATGTAGGGTGTGTAAAGGGACAGTTTGTAGACTCCAGCAAAAAGCATTTGGAGACAAGACTGCAATGAAATAAAGCAGCTAAACTTGTCAGGCATTTCTACAATGGAGCAGGTAATTTGCCTCAAAGCCTTAATTTCTTAATTGCTTCAAAGATAATGTCCATCATCATTATTGCTATCACATCAAGGCCTCACCATCCAGGACGCAGTCAAGGCTGGACTCCCTGCTGTCATATCCCAGAGAGCAGGCGCTGTCTGGGCTGTGGCTGTCCTGGCTCTCCCCACCTCGCTTCCCTTGCATCCTGCAGCGCAGCTCCTTCACCATGTAATCACTGACGTATGAAAAGAGAAGGGTGAAAACAAGAGGGAGCCATCAAAGTGAGAGCAGAAAATCACTTGTGCGCTTAGGTGTCATTATTTTGTTCACTTATGTGAAACCTTGTGTGCTAGTCAGTGACATACCTGCCATGTAGGCTTATACTGTCCTCAGGCATTTCAGGGTAGAGCACAGATCCCCCGGTCCCCTTGGTGCCTTTAGATGTGTGTGAGGACAGCCAGTCGGTATGTGGCCACGCCCGGCGCTTTTTAGCTCGCTCCTCCAACGGCTGCTTTAACAGAGAGAAGGGGAGGGGGAGAGAGTGCAGGTGATTTACTGGCCAAGGTCACTCCTGTTTTTGTCACTTCCACTCACTTACAAACACATGCAGACCAACAAAATCTCTCTCTTTCCCCTTGCTGCATACCACAGGCTCCTGCAGGCTGGAGGTGCTCCGTTTGTCTTTGTCATGAGGGCGGCACTCAGGACTTTTTTTGTGGGAGAACGTGTCCAGCTGCCTCAAGTCGAGCATGGACTTGACCATCAGCTCCAGGGAACCCATTCGATGGGACCAGCGTCTCCGAGGACGTTTGCTGGTGTCAGGAGTGGACGGGCTGCTGCCTCCGTGCTGGACAGGAAGGATAGAAGATGGGCTGATGTAGTTAAGATGCAGGAAAGGAGACTTTATAAATGGGATTTGCTCTCCTTAAAGTGATCATGGCATTTTCTCCTCTATCCAAGCGTCACAGACCCTACAAGCTTGACCCAGCAACTTGGACTGTTCTTCTCCAAAATGAATTAGGTGGATCTGGCCATCAGACAACACGATTTCCAATGACAACCAGAAGCAGAAAAACAGTTTAGAAAGATGTGCAACAACGCTTTTGTTGAGGATTCATCAATAGTGCTCTTTTCCTGCCCCCTTGCTTTCTGTAACACTACGCAACCACTTCACCTATCAGAGCTGAGGGGAGCTGCTGCATAGCGAAACAGAAATAAAGTAGGTCCACCAATTTGTAAGCAAAAGGCCTGGAAAAGAGTGTAAAGGAATCTCAAAAATAACTGTTTTGTTGTGTGTCCTGCAAAACATTTTATTATGTTGTTTTGCAGAACAATCCTGGTGAAGTGCTCATTCTCACCACCGGGAGGGAGGATATGGGTCAAACTTGACGGACGTATTTCACTCATGTGGAGCAGCAAATGCCACTGTATTGGTAAAAACTCGAACTACTGCTTTGAGATATGCCGTGCCTAGAAAAAGTTTCCCTGCACTGAATGTGCATCTTAGAACGGATTTCAGACACCACTTTTAAGGCTCAGTCGAGTGTTTCCCCCAGGTACCTCACAGAAGATTTAAAACAGAGTGAAGTCTCAGTTCCTTACAGCCCTTTTAGTCCTTTTGAAGTCTAGTTAGAAAACCACAGCTGATAGGGACATTAGTGTCTTCGTTTAAAATATATTGCTGCCATTTATTATGTTGCTAATCCCATTTTTTAAATAAATAATTTAATTTCAAGTAATAATAAACTGTATGCATATACTGTATAACCACCAACCTTTGACAGCTGCCAGTCCTGCCCTTCATCAGAGCCACCTGTGGTGTGAAAGAACACAATAATCAGAACAACTTTGAAAATCATTAATATGACACTCAACTGATAGCCATAAAGGCTTTTTTCTCGCCCCCTCCACAGGGAGGTCAGAGGTCAGGGTCAGCAGCCCAGTCGCTGGCAGTTTCTCAAAACGTGAAATGCATTACTCATCGGTTATTTCTCATTTAAAAAATTTTGAACAGGAAAAGTAATTAGTTACAACCTTAGTTACGGTACTTTTCCATTAACCACCTGACAAAAAAACATGTGCTGCATAACCTAAGAAATAATATTAGCCTGGTTTGATCATCATCTACTGTACATCAGCAATGTGAAATAATGGGCACACATGTTAAATTAGTCCCTTTGAACTTCTCTTCTTTCAAAATTGAAAGAAGAGGAAAAGAAAGGTTTGAAGGGGTATATGTTACACTACTTGTTACTGAAAAAAGTAATCATTTCAAGTGCCCCTGCCCAGCACTGGTAGCTGGTAGGGATTCACTGTCTTGTTCAAGGACACATCAGCAGGGCAGATGCTTGCTGTCACAGGAGCTCGCACATGTCCTCTACTCAAAGGACATTTTCCCTTCCCACCCTGCCACCCTGTTGTCAAAAAATTTTCAATTTCTATCAAAAACATTTTGGTCGGAAACGGCTCTATATATTCATAGCCTGCTTTCCATGTGCAGTCCAACCACATTTCCATCACAAAGTACCCGTGTCCTCCTCTCCGTGGCTGCTGTCAGAGGACGTGTTGGCTGCGATGTCTTCCGGGTCGTTGGGGTCGTTGATCTCCACCCCGTCCTCCTCGTGCTCTCGATCGCTGTCAGACGACAGGCCGCCCAGAGCGGGTGCACTGTACAGCTCTCGCCTGCAGCAACAACAACCAAAGTCAGATCTGTGCTGAGTGCTGAGCCCAAATCAGCAGTCCTCTTAAAATGTATGCAGACAAAAAGAATGTTATATGTCTATCTTTGCGAGTAGATCAGGGTTTAGCACAAAAAAGAAAAAAAAAAAAACACTTCTGCAAGGCAGGGCTGCTTTGGCACCAGAAATAATCCTTTTGCTTTAGCTAAACTTTGCAGAGTGGAGCCAACTCACCCTAGCAAAGAAAGAACTTGTCAAAACAAAAATAAAAATGCCAATCGCCTCATTTTTTTCCATACTTTTATGGCTGGGGCATACAGTATCTTGGATGATTCAGCAGATTAACAAGCTGACCTAAATAGCTATAGGCTTGTTATGGCTGTTCTGAAATTTGAAGGTCAGCCAGTCTAACTAACCAAGCTAAATACCTTAGGACAACCTGATTTCATTTTCCAGTTACTAGTAAGAGTGCTCGGCTGCAAAATATTAGCCTTTTCCTTTTCCTCCACTGGGCTCCAAAATGAAATAGTTCTATGGCTTCAGTCAAATGTTTCTTTGTCAGAAAAAAAAATATTATGGTCCTTTGACTTCACACATCAAAGTTTAACTCCATCAAAGAGATTATTTCTGCCTCCAGAGCAGCTCTGCCTCCGAGAAATGTTTGTATAAATAAAACTGTCTCTTGCAGGGAGCAGTTTGAGTTTCAGCCCTCAGAGCAGGGACATTTTCAAGTGAGGACAGTTTAGTCACTCTTCACGTCTTCAAGGGGCAAGTTTAGAGTCTGGCCTCGAGTTTAGAGTTAAGGTTAGATTGAGGATTAAGTTTAGTTTAAGGTTAGGGAATGGATGCGATAGATAGCCTCATTATAGAGTCCTCATATGGATACGAGGTTGTGTGTGTCTGTGTGTGTGTGTGTTACCGGAGACTGGCGGTCTTGCAGGGTGGGGTGCCGGGGTTTCGTCTGAGCTGGCAGAGCCTCTCTCTCATGTTGATGGTCAGTTCTGGAGCCAGGCGCCATACAAAGATACAGCTGGGGGAGGGGGATACAAGCAGAAATGCAAAAATTTACTTCTCTATGCAAGCGATTCAACATTCATTTCCTCTAGTTGCAGTGATGGAAGGTAGTTGTGGATCTGGTTGTTCTGTTTTGGTTCCAGTTTGTTCTAATGCACCATGTAGCACTAAAATATTCCTGTTTGAACACTTAATTATTATTATAGCACTGATTCTAAATATCAGACTAGTCGACGTTATAATGTTTCAAATGTTGGATTTTGTTCTTACCTGTCCCCCGACACAGATATCAGATGTTTGCAGTCGTTGGTAAACTTCATCCCAGTGACGATCTCTGAAAACAAAAAAACCTGCCTTGTTAGGTGAATTTTAACCTTCCATAAGAAATATGATAGATGAAGAATCACATAAACCCCTTTTTCTAACTGTTAATATGACATCTGACTCTCAGCTCAGTCTGTGGATGCAAATGTGTGTGTGTGTGTGTGTGTGTTACCAGAGTGTCCGAACATGGTGGCGACACACTCGCCGGTGTAGAAGTCAAAGATGCTGATGTTCTTATCAGAGCAGCTGGTGGCCACATACTGACCAGAGGGATCTGTCTGAACCTGCCAGTCCAAATTATAAGAGAAAAACAGAAATATAGACATAATCTTTAAATTTTAACTATGCATAGAGTTTATCAAATATCTGAAAGTATAGTATATTGTTAATGAGCTGAGTTGTGAAGCCTATGTTGATGTTTGGATGCAATGCTGCTACATATTGTGGGATATATCATATTCTCATCTTGTGTGCTTTGCAAACAAAATGCTGGACAGCGTCTACACAGAGAGCTAACGGCTTCTGGAGTTGCATTTCTGTGGAGCAAAACGCTACCCTGAGCAGACTGCCATCTTCACTCAGTGATCCTTTGTACAGCTTCTTCTGTTTGCCGCTGCTGATGTTGAAGATCCTGCAGACGGAAACAGAGGAGAAGACATCTGAGCAGAGAGCGAGGCATCGAGGACAGGCAAAAGACCTCAACAAACGAAACAGATTTTAAATTTATGAAGCTTCTTTCAGAGGAATTTCCCATTGCTGACCTCTGTTTCTGCTGAGAGCCCTTCTTGCACTGTAATAAACAAAACACATATCACACGGTCACCTTATGCAGCGGTCCTGGCAAGCGACAGCAGCGTACTTGCAGGTGGGGTCGACACCCATGTCGTACAGCGTGGTCTTCCTCACCACATGGTGAGAGCGCCTGAACTCTGTCCTGCTGTCACTCTGCATGAACACACACATAACGGGAAGTTCAGGGCTGAGGAGGAACTTAGAGAGGCAGGGAAGTGACTGGACACCAAACCAAACCAATTTTCTCTACAAATTAATGTGCATTTTTCTGTCTTCTGTCTTCTAAATTAAATGTGTTCTTGTGTCTCAGTGTCTCTCACTGATTAACTAATTGAAAAATCCATAACTGAGCAACAATAATATTTAAATACATATACACACACATACATATGCATATACATATACATATATATATATACATATACACACATACATATACATATACATACACATACATATACATTTGATCTTTTTCATTATTTTTCATGATTATTAATCAGGTCTATTGAACTTAAGACTCTTAATGTATTCCATAAAACAGCCATTCTCTCTGTCTCCTTTTGCCACTGCTACATATACAGTATATGCAAATAATAAACATACTGTTTGCTGAAGTGAAAGATTTTGAATTTTATCCCGAGTGAAGCACTTTAGAGCTCTTATTACGATAAAATGATAGTTAAACATAAGTTTAAAAAATGCACCGAGATTGTGAACATTTTGCAGTTGAAATAGACCAATCTTTGCAGTTTTCTGAGAGTTACAGTAGTTTGAAGACTGAGGACATCAACATGTCATTTTAAAGCTTAAGCATTAAAGGCAAACGATGCCTACATGAAGACAAACCATCTCATTTAAAGCCCGAGCAAAAATATGAGCTCAGGAGAGACCCCACGTGAGCTGCTAATCGCCGCAGCCCCGTTTTTAAAGTTTGGGCCACAGGACATCACCGTCTGCACGTCAAATTATAAAACCACAGTTAGAGATGAATTCATTTTCTGGGATGACTCGTTTATACTCCATTAGAAGAGAGAGGGGATGATAACAGGCAAGAAAGAAGATGCTCATTTACGTTCTGCGGAGGGCATAGACCTGTCACAACTGGTTTCATAAATGACTACTCAGGAAATGTCTGGATGCCACAGAGAAATTTTGCTAAAGACTAACAAGCCGTTGTTTGTTCTCCACACAGTCGAAGGTTCTGAGTCACAGCCGTGGCCTGGATCGTGGTTTTAAGTTTATAAAGAATGTTGGGCTTTATGTAACTCTGACTACACAGCAAATGGCCCAGCAGCCCAGGAGAAAATCTGCTGGAAAGAATGGAGCATTATGTCTCCTTTATCAGGTTTACAGTTATACAACTTGTAGCCCAAATGCAAGACATGCTGGATATTTCTATTCATAGACAGAAACTGGATGGATCAGAGGCCCAGTCGTGTTACGTGAGGCGAGCTCATGTCTGATATGACACTTGGCACAAGCAATAAAATCAGTCTAAAACAAAGTGAATTCATTTGTTTTTTTAAAAATGAGAATCAGGATGAGAAATTCGATGTTGGAACTGTATTTCATATCCACATGGCACACTGTGTAAATAGGACAGCTTCGAAGCAGCTGAATGGTTTCTTTTTTCACTTTGATGGGGCTAGGCTAACAACCTCCATAGACTTCAAGTCTTTATGCTAAGCTAACACAAAATGCTACCCATGGAACTGAACCACTGGATGTCCAGAGGTGAAAATGGTATCCAACATCTTGTCTCAGTCTGGGTAAGTTGGATTGTACTTTTCCCAAAAAGTAGGAGCATTCCTTTAAAAAGTGAATTATTTGGTGCGTCTTGGAATTTCTGTTTCACCAGAATGCACCCCATGAATTATTGCTTAAGTATTTTTTTTTTTTACTAATAAGCAATTAAATAATGTGATAATAATGTAATACACAGAATTTACATGAAACAATATCATTCTTGTTGAGTGGAGATTTTCATTTAATTTATACTTGTATTATCAGTTATGCATTCACAGGTATATCGGGTATTTTACAACTTCAACTGTATAAACTCAACTGTGTGTTTTATACAGGGTGAGAGAGGACAGACGGAGCTCTGCTCAGACTTGTCTTACCCTGTGCGCGGTGTGGAAATAGATGCTCTTATCTGCCCCACAGCTGATCATCCTCACCTTGTTGTCATTGGCTGAGGAACAAAGAAAAAACATGTCAGGATTTCAAAATTTGAAATTTTTGCAGCCACGGCTTGGCAGCAGAGCAGAGAGCGCAAGTGAGGGTTGCCTGCCCTCAAAGCAAAATCTCCTGTGACATAAGGGGTTGGTATGAGGTGTGTGGGTTCAAAACTCACAGACAAAAAGAATCCAGCAGTAACTTGCATGCCGTTGAAAAGAGGAAGAAAACCAAAAGGCCATCTCACGCAAAACAAGGACCCGCAATTATTTACATAAGGGACAAAAACAGTGCCAGAGCAAAAAAAAACAGAAATGGACATAACAGCAAATGTTTGAGTCATTAAGCATCTCCAGCTGTGCACAAAGCCACACCTGACTGTACACGTGTGGCTGTCATCAACAAGCGGTGAGGGAAACATGCTGGAAAGACTTTGTATAAGATTGAGTGAAGATGAAAGCGAGGATTAACAGACGATGACAGCGTGTTAAGTGGCTCACCGGCAAAGCGGACGGCTGTTATGGATGAAGAGTGCTCATCCAGCGTCTGCACCAGACTGTAGTCATCCTCAGCATCCAAGACGTGGATCAGACGGTCCCTGCTCGCCGTGGCCAGCAGCTTCAGACCTGACAGAATAACACATGTGCACACATCACACGCATCAATACTCATCAATACCTGCTGTGCGTGTGCACTCGGCTCCACACTCAGCTAAAACACACACACACACACTCACACACACACACACACACACACACACACACACACACACACACACTGTTTCTGGTTTAGAGTACTCCAGACAGAGGATTTCAGCATCATGGGCCTCCACTCTCAGAATCTCCTCCATGCTGCTGAGGTCATGAACTCTGCAAAACACACACACACACACACACATGCGCACATACTGTATGTAACATTCATTGCATGAAATGGTTTCGCTTACAGGTAACAATTTAACAGATTTAACAGCAATTTTTTTGTCAATTGGATTCAAGTTTGCTTGAATCCAATGTCCTTTTTATTCTGAAATGTGAAAAAAAAACTTAATAAACTTAACAACTTAATAACATTAATTCAAACATTTTTTTTTTATTTCTGTAGTATTCTGTGAGATGACTTTACTGAGAGAATCGTGAATGACTCAAAGCATGTAATTTCAGTTCAGGTCAAAGTCAGAGCGATACACTCAGGTTCCAAACAGCAAAGCTGCTGGAACCCTATTGTACCTGTTAGGAATGTTTTGTTTTTCTTCTTCTGCCCTGAAAGTATCTGGCTCTCCAAAACAGACTGTCTCAGGAAAAAAAAAACATATTTTTCTGGATTTTGTGGGATCAGACCAATGAAACTCTGCAAAATCACACTGTGTAATGAGAACATCCTCTCCTGTTTTGTGTTTTCCCAAAATATTTTTTTGGCTTCTCCTACAAATTTTGAGCAATCAGCATCAGCTCTGGTACACAGCATATCTGGACCAAGCTGGAAAAAAAGGCCAATTATACCAATTTTTTCACCCCCAAATTACTTTTAAAACTCTGAAATCGGGCTAATTTTTATTAAACTTGCCACAACGCATGAAAGCATTAAGATATCGGTCTGAAATTTTAGTCACTTGTTCAGGAACATTCACTAAGCTCATGTATTCAAACATGTTGCACTTCATCACTAGGGGGCACTACAAAAAAAAGTGAAAAAATAAAACTTTATATTGCATAAACAGCTTAATGGATTCATACAAAATACAAAATTGTTTCAAAAATTTCACCCTCCAAACTAACCCTCTGCCGATTCAGTTGAACCAGCAGAATTCATGATCAGTCCATTGATGCTGTGAGTGAATAGCTGCACCCCCGCTGTGTGTCATATTTTGGGGGTTTTGAAGTCACATTAAGTGATTTGGTTAACAGCTATTTAAGGTTACGACTGTCAAATTTTTTTTACATATTTTAGAAGTCACATCTATCAATCCACATCAGGCTGCCGTGGGAATCACACCCTCTGAACAGCACATATCCTTCCTTTTAGTCTTTTTTCTCTACCTTAACACCCCATTGCGATCTCCAGATGCCAGGTGTTTGCCGTCTGGGCTGACACAGATGGTCCGGATGCCTGTCCTGCTCTCCGCTGTCGGCCCCTCCCCTGACCTCTCTGCACTCACAGAGCTCTCTGGATCCAGCGCGGCAGAGCTGTGTCCGTCCATGTGGATGATATTCAGCAGATCCTGAACAGCAGTGATTGAAACAAATGACAGCTCTGATCGCCGTTCACAGGGAGAATCTGTAGTTTGACTCTAACTTGTCTTTTCAAGAAGATGAATGCGTGTGTGAAGCTGAACTCACGCTGCTGAGGATGTTTCGAGGACGACTGTGAGTGTGCACGCAACCGTCCATGTGCCATAATCTGACGGTGTTATCAGCTGAGCAGCTGAGGAACATGCCTGATGACAGACCAGCGTCCGACCCCTGAGGAACCTCTGGGAACATCTGAGATGGGATGAAACCATATGAGGTTCACATGGACGAATTCATAGTATTCTCATGTTGTTTCACGGATTTTTACTCCATATGTTGTTTTTACATATTTCTACATATCCAGTTCTCTACACCTTGGCTTTAAACTCTTTCAAACTCAAAGAAATAAAGTTTTTGGGCAAATACCACTAATGTCCTCTGATGCGTTTTGGCCAATACAGGCATTATTATGCATATCATTACCGACAGCTCCACTGGTCGCCATGCTAGTGCTACTGGTCAAGTTTTGTCTTGTTTTGTTTTTAAAAAAAACAACAACTCAACCAACTCGAAATGGCTGCTTCACATGAGTAATATCAGTGTAACTA